>CM019073.1:79058285-79083099 GCA_009667805.1 Leptobrachium leishanense | reverse complement strand
TAGGCCATACACACCACACCGTACTGTGAGTTTTATTGCTGTGGAGCTCTGTAATACACTCATACACACTGCACATTACTGTGAGTTTTATGGCACTGGAGCTCTGTGATACGCTCATACACACCGAACATTGTGGTCTGTGCTGCTTGGCTAAATCACAGTTCACCAAACCAACTCCAAATTAATTTCTATGCTTTACCACTACATCTCTAATGGAATCATAAGGTGTACATTTAACATGTGATTTTTCAATTAGCTTTCTCTATCATTTTTCTCGAAAATTCGTTATTTTGCGACGTTAGTGTAACTCGGTGGACGCACCAGTTACTTTAGAAATAATGCATAATTTATGTTATATTAATCGTTAATGCTGCGATATATCCAATGTGACAACAATTCTTTAATTTAAGAAGTGTTTTTTAAATTTATGGTTAATAAAACTTGTTTTTTTAATTTTCAAGCAATAGTTAATCTTGTCCTCGTAAGGGGAATTGTTTCTATTTTTGATTTAGTGTTTAGTCACTTTACTGATTGCTAACCTTTCATATATGGTGGCTCATCATCATTTATTTCATATATACAGAATGCGCCTGTAAACATGTAACATTGTGTGACTGTGTCAAAAGGTGTGGTTGTGGGAGGAAGGTATTTGGGACCTAGGATTCTACATAGCCTGTACCCACTACATGGGTGAACTACATTTCCCAGCAGCCAGCTCTGCAGGTGTGGTATTACTCAAGCCACACCTAAGGTTAATTGAGGAAAAATTGCTGTTTAAGAGTTCAGAGCAGGAACTGCTCAGGGGGTCTGGGTCTTCCTTTTCTGGGGGTGAACAAAAGAGGACAGAACTTCCAAGGTGGAAAGATATATCTATCTATCTATCTATCCCATATCTATCTATCTATCTATCCCATATCTATCTATCCCATATCTATCTATCCCATATCTATCTATCTATCTATCTATCTATCTATCCCATATCTATCTATCCCCTATCTATCTATTTATCTATCTATCTATCTATCTATCTATCTATCCTATCTATCTATCTCATATCTATCTATCTATCTATCTATCTATCTATCTATCTATCTATCCATATCTATCTATCTATCTATCTATCTATCATATCTATCTATCTATCCCATATATCTATCTATCCCCTATCTATCTATCTATCTATCTATCTATCTCTATCTATCTATCTATCTATCTCTATCTCATATCTATCTATCTATCTATCTATCTATCTATCTATCTATCCTATTCTATCTATCTACTCATATCTATCTATCTATCTATCTATCTATCTATCTATCTATCTATCTTATCCCATATCTATCTCTATCTATCTATCTAATTCTATCTATCTATCTATCTATCTATCTATCTATCTATTTAGTATCTATCCCATATCTATCTATCTATCTATCTATCTATCTATCTATCCATATATCTATCTATCTATCTATCTATCTATCTATCTATCTATCTATCTATCTATCTATCTATCTATCTATCTATCTATCCCATATCTATCTATCCCATATCTATCTATCTATCCCATCTATCTATTCTATCTATTCCATATCTATCTATCTATCTATCTATCTATCTATCTATCTATCTATCTATCTATCTATCCATATCTATCTATCTATCTATCTATCTATCTAATCTATCTATCTATCTCTATCTATCTATCTATCTATCTATCTATCTATCTATCCCATATCTATCTATCCCATATCTATCTATCTATCCCATATCTATCTATCTATCCCATATCTATCTATCTATCTATCTATCTATCTATCTATCTATCATATCTATCTATCTATCTAATCTATCTATCTATCCCATATCTATATCTATCTATCTATCTATCTATCTATCTATCTATCTATCTATCTATCTATCTATCTATCTATCTATCTATCTATCTATCTATATCTATCCCATATCTTATCTATCCCATATCTATCTATCCCATATCTAATCTATCCCATATCTATCTATCCCATATCTATCTATCTATCCCATATCTATCTATCTATCTATCTATCTATCCCATATCTATCTATCTATCCCCTATCTATCTATCCCATATCTATCTACTATCTATCTATCTATCTATCTATCTATCTATCTATCTATCTATCTATCTATCTATCCTATCTATCTATCTATCTATCTATCTATCTATCTCTATCTATCTATCTATCCCATATCTATCTATCCCATATCTATCTATCCCATATCTATCTATCCCATATCTATCTATCCCATATCTATCCCATATCTATCCCATATCTATCTATCTATCTATCTATCTATCCCATATCTATCTATCCCATATCTATCTATCCCATATCTATCCCATATCTATCCCATATCTATCTATCTATCTATCTATCTATCTATCTTTCCCATATCTATCTATCTATCTATCTATCTATCTATCTATCTATCTATCTATCTATCTATCTATCTATCTATCTATCTATCTATCTATCTATCCCATATCTATCTATCCCATATCTATCTATCCCATATCTATCTATCCCATATCTATCTATCTATCTATCTATCTATCTATCTATCTATCTATCTATCTATCTATCTATCTATCTATCTATCTATCTATCTATCTATCTATCTATCTATCTATCTATGTGTTTGTTTCAATGTCATGAGCGTTTTTGTTTTGCTGGTAAATGGAGTTAGCCATCCAGTGTTAGTCAGGGATTGACTGTGTTTAGTTAGTGCTCTGGTGAGAGCGAGGAATTGGTTTCTGTTTAATTTTATTTTGAACTGCATGTGAAACACATTTACTTGAGGAAATAAAGTCTTGTTAAAAGGATTTCCAGTGTCTGTCAAACTTACCCTAAAAGACTATGCAGACTGATCCCTAATTTGTGACGGTCAATCACAATAGTGACTATATACAGAATGCACCTGTAAACATGTAACATAGTCACTATATACAGAATGCACCTGTAGACATGTAACTATATACAGAATTCACCTGTAAACATGTAACACCGTGACTATACAGAATGTACCTGTAAACATGTAACATAGTGACTATATACAGAATGTACCTGTAAACATGTAACATAGTGACTATATACAGAATGCACCTGTAAACATGTAACATAGTGACTATATACAGAATGCACCTGTAAACATGTAACATAGTGACTATATACAGAATGCACCTGTAAACATGTAACATAGTTACTATATACAGAATGCACCTTTAAACATGTAACATAGTGACTATATACAGAATGCACCTGTAAACATGTAACATAGTGACTATATACAGAACACATATTTCCTACATATTTATTTTCTGGGTTAATCTGTATATTTGTGTTTTTGTTTTTAATATCTTGCATTTTATTACTTTGTATTTCTGTAACGACTGTAACATTTCAAAGTTCTTGAACCCAGAATATACTGAAAACGAGAGAAATCTCAATGTATCCTTCCTGGTAAAATACTTTATAAATAAATAACTTGTGCAATGAGAAGGTAAAAAAGAGCAACACCCTAAACTTTAAAGCTTAAAACAACCACAAATATTTCAAGTGTCTAATAAGCTCTATGTGCATCTCTTTTTCTATATGGGGATTTCATAGCTCTCTATAAAAGCAGTAACATTCCAGATTCCGTTGCTCCTGACGTCATTTCTCTTCTTTATGTGACTTTGCACGTTAACTGGATAAAGGTTTTTATAGATTTGTTGCGGATTATGGTCTCTGTGTATAAAAGGCATCGCATGGAAATATCTATACAGTACTGATCAGTTTGACTTCACATCCTGCAGACACAATGCATTATCTGATACTTTTTACCGTTTTTATATCAACACTGGATACGGGTAAGTCTGATGCTTTTATCATGCGAGAGGAGCAGGTTTGGGAGACGGATCAGATGTAGCATTTCTAGTAACATGTTGTTGCTTGATTTCAGAGTTATGTAAAGAAAAATTCAGCAAATCTTCTTAAAAGATCAGATAAATCCTCTAGATTGCAAGCTCTTGTGAGCAGTGCCCTGTACATCTATTGTTTCTGTTTCTATGGCACCTATTCACAAAGCACTGAAGTTGAACGCAAAATCTGTGCTTTTTACTTCGGCGCAGTTCAGGTATTAAATTTGTAAAAAAAAATCTATGAATTCACTATTTATTGAATGTTTTCAGATGTTGTAGTAAAGTGCTGAATTGTGCCAAAATTACTTTGGCGAATTCCGCCAAACTGATAAAAAAAAAAAGAATCTCTTATTCTCCTAAGAGGAACTTAAAGTAAAAAAAAATTAGTAAAGATGTGCCTAATAATATAAAAAGGTACTTTAAAAAATAATTTAAATTTTTTTTTAAATAAATTTTAAAAAAATGTATTTTAAAAAATACAAAAATCTTTTAAAATGTAAAAAAATTGTGTTTTTGTAAAATAAAAATAGTAAATGGCCTTTAAAAAAATATTATTATTAATTACATTGAAACCTATTTGATTCACCTTTTTAAACCTGTCAAATTAGAAACACTGAAACCAGGTCACCGAAATGCGGCGAACTACACTGTATTGTATTTCACTGTCAATTCACCTGTATTTGGCGAATTGACAGCTTTGTGAATAGACACATTTCTACGAAATTACAGATACGTTGAAATTCACTATTCAGTGCAATTCGGCGGCAAATTCAGAATTTAGTGAATAACCTTCTGTTTGTCCTTATGTTGTCCAGTCTCCCACTGGTTATTGTTAAGCGCTGTGGATACTGTTTGCATTATATAAATGATAATAATAATAATATACACAATTGTGATAACTTGTAAGAGAGTAATTTGCGTTCAAAATTCTAAATGCAGAGCAATAATAAACTAGGTGAAAAACATGAAAATTTTCAGAATTAACCACTTCGCTGCTGAGGACGTGCTTTTTGTTATTTCCTATCGGGGGCTTTTTCCCTTGCAAACAATTATTATATTTTAAAATATTGGCTGATTCATTTTAAAAAATGTGGCTGGTCATTTTCAGCTTGTTACCCTATTATCTCTGCCCCGCTAGGAACCCCGCAGCTTGAGTAACTAACTAGTGAGGGGGGGGCACATTTCCTTTTTTTTTTTTATTCGATCCTGCCTGGGAATAGGGATGAGTGTTTGGTTCGGATCTGTTCGGAGTTCGAATCGAACATCGGCTGATCGACAGTTTGCGAACTTCGAACTTTTTGGGACGTTCGCCAAAAGTTCAAACAACAAAAAAAAATTGAAATAACTATAAAAAATTACTAAAAAATCTAGAAATAAAGAGACTCTTTACTGCAGAATATTATAAGCAACGGTTTATTAGATATTGAATTAAAACGGGAATATTTTTAACATTGAAGCCTATGGGATAAAACATTCTTGTTACTAAAACATCAGGCAGACACGGCCCTCTAATCAGGCACTGTAGAGGGCAGCCTGCCAGGGCCTCCCAAGGATCCCCTTGAGGAGCATGCGGCCGCCGGATGACAGAGCTGCGACTGTGCAGGCTAGCCGCCTGGGTGCATGTGGCAGAGACAGGCAGCGCAGGGAGGGAGCCACTGCACCTTCGGCCACGGCAGACCCCCCCCCACAACCAGGATCCAGGGAGCCCCCACTGACCACCAGGCTAAGGTAAGGCGACACATTCCTAAAAAAAAATAAAAAATCTGAGGACATTTTTAAATGTCCCCGGGAACATAAAATAAACTCTCTACCTGGCAGAAGGTATTTAATTTATATATATATATATATATATTAGATACTGAAGGGAACTGAACTATAGGCCACAACAATTCTAGTCACTGAGACTATCCCCGAAATAGTTAATTATGTTTTATTCCATATTAACAGAGAAATCCGCTAACCAACTTGTATCTTGTTTAAAGGTCACATTCCCGAATTTGTTGATTTTTTTCTTAGGATGTGCAGACACCCGCGCTACTTGGAGATAAGCCCAAGGGCGTAGGTGACGACCACAATCGTATTTCGCAAGCGTCTGCACGACCCGTTAAAATAGATGGTTTTGCAATACTTGTTATGTACTGTTTGTATAAACAATGATTCTATTGCGCATGAGCAATATATTTCTGTACTAGAATAAAAGTGTCGTCGAGACACAGCTGAGTTGAACAGCCTTTTGAACCTACTTCAGTCTCTGTCTTTATTCAACGAGCTGTTCCCGTAGCTACGTGACGCGGACGTTCCAGACCCCAATACTCTAGGATCAGGGATTCAAGTCCAGTGGACCAGAAGTTCCTTTCAGATACATTCAGCCAGGTAGAGGGGGGGGGGGGTGGCATGTGGGCTGCGTGGGGTCTCAGGCAGTGGTTTGTTTTTTGTGTGTGTATATTTTTAGCAAATTTATAGGGGAAGGTAAGGGCAGGTATGATATGTATATATAGATAAGATATATATCTATATTCTTATAAATATATATATCCAGACTTGTATTACACACATTTTGGCAACTAATTGCCCCCCCCCATTTGGCTGATCCCTCCAGAAGAAATGTTGAACCCGTGTCGTATGTGTATATATGGGGTGTGTGCGTGTATATAATTATATATATATGTGTATATAATTATATATATATATATATATATATATATGAAACGATAGGAGCTGCACACGTGAGAACTGGTTAAAAATAAAAAATCTTTATTTAAGGCATCTTAAAATCAGACCGACGTTTCGGTTCTCTCTGGAACCATCTTCAGGGTAACCGGCTAAGGGTGTAGACTGTCTTTTTATCCACTTCAATAGCCAACCCTTCCAAGTGCACGCCCCAATTACTGTGTTACAGCAGGTGAAAGCAATGGAGCATGTAGCTATCTCGGTTAGACTTAGCCTCTGGGCTAAGTCCCAAGACAGTTCAGTCGGTAAGTTGCCATAGCAACCTAAAAACAATGAGAATTTTGAATGGAGGATTCATTGTACTCATAGCACCAAAGTTCCGATGGACGCTCATCTAACTCTTTTATTTAACGTTCAGAAAGGAAACATGAAAATGAGATGTATTCATTTAGTCCTTTTGGAGACACTGTATCCAGTGTTCGTATCCAGTATGTCTCACGTTGCAGGAGTATTCGAGATCGATCACCACCACGCGGCAGCGGGGGGACATGGTCTATGCCCACAAACCTTAGTGAAGGCAGGCGATGTTTCATCAATAAAAAATGTTTTGCAACAGGTTTATCGGAGGTACCATCTCGAAATGCTACGTTGATAGAAGATCGATGGCCGCGTATGCGGTCTCGAAGCGTTAAATCCGTCTTCCCCACATACGCCAGGCCGCAGGGGCACGTGATTAAGTACACGACAAACTCCGTTTGACAGGTAATGCGATGTTTAATGTGGAAAGTTTGTCGCGTATGTGGGTGCGAAAAAGTAGGAGATGGAGTCATGTGGTTGCATGTTACACAGCTGGTGCAACGATAGCAGCCTTTTCTTAATTCTTGGGTACGTTGTTGATATGCTCCTATAGGGTCTGTGTGTACAAGCCAATCCTTTAAGTTCCTTCCCCTTGAGAAACTAATTAACGGTGGTACAGTGAAGACTTTAGGTAGCTTTTTATCGTGTGTAAAGTTTTTCCAATGCCTTTTAATGTGTTTAGATAATACAGCACTATGTATATTATATTTCATTGGCAGAACAATCCGGGACTCCACTGGCTTCTTTGTTATATTTTTGTTGTTAAATCGATCATTCGCTTTCTGCAACGCATTATCTAAACATTCCGAGGTATAACCTCTCTCTAAGAAGCGCCGATACATTTCCTTCACTTGTTGATCCCGACGTGCTTCTTCACTATTGTAGCGGAGGACACAGAGAAATTGCGAAATTGGAAGAGAATTGATAAGCTGTGTGGGGTGATGACTGTCCGCTCTTAGAAGAGCGGACAGTCATCACCCCACACAGCTTATCAATTCTCTTCCAATTTCGCAATTTTCCGTGTCCTCCGCTACAATAGTGAAGAAGCACGTCGGGATCAACAAGTGAAGGCATTGGAAGGCATTGGAAAAAAGGCATTGGAAAAACTTTACACACGATAAAAAGCTACCTAAAGTCTTCACTGTACCACCGTTAATTAGTTTCTCAAGGGGAAGGAACTTAAAGGATTGGCTTGTACACACAGACCCTATAGGAGCATATCAACAACGTACCCAAGAATTAAGAAAAGGCTGCTATCGTTGCACCAGCTGTGTAACATGCAACCACATGACTCCATCTCCTACTTTTTCGCACCCACATACGCGACAAACTTTCCACATTAAACATCGCATTACCTGTCAAACGGAGTTTGCCGTGTACTTAATCACGTGCCCCTGCGGCCTGGCGTATGTGGGGAAGACGGATTTAACGCTTCGAGACCGCATACGCGGCCATCGATCTTCTATCAACGTAGCATTTCGAGATGGTACCTCCGATAAACCTGTTGCAAAACATTTTTTATTGATGAAACATCGCCTGCCTTCACTAAGGTTTGTGTGGCATAGACCATGTCCCCCCGCTGCCGCGTGGTGGTGATCGATCTCGAATACTCCTGCAACGTGAGACATACTGGATACGAACACTGGATACAGTGTCTCCAAAAGGACTAAATGAATACATCTCATTTTCATGTTTCCTTTCTGAACGTTAAATAAAAGAGTTAGATGAGCGTCCATCGGAACTTTGGTGCTATGAGTACAATGAATCCTCCATTCAAAATTCTCATTGTTTTTAGGTTGCTATGGCAACTTACCGACTGAACTAAGTCTAACCGAGATAGCTACATGCTCCATTGCTTTCACCTGCTGTAACACAGTAATTGGGGCGTGCACTTGGAAGGGTTGGCTATTGAAGTGGATAAAAAGACAGTCTACACCCTTAGCCAGTTACCCTGAAGATGGTTCCAGAGAGAACCGAAACGTCGGTCTGATTTTAAGATGCCTTAAATAAAGATTTTTTATTTTTAACCAGTTCACACGTGTGCAGCTCCTATCGTTTCATATCTATCCTGTCCATGTCATTGGGCGTGCACCGTGGATTTCAGTTTGGTAGTGTGAAGATTGGGAGTAGCGGGAGTCCTAAGAGAACTATATATATATATATATATATATATATAATATATATATATATATATATATATGTCTGCGTGTTGATTTATACGTATATATAGGTCTGCGTGTTGATATATAAGTATATGTCTGTGTGTGGTATCAATGCATCCCTACTCTATACACAGCGCTCCGTGTCCCTATAATATATATGATCAGGGGTTACCTTTTTTTATATTTTTATACTATTCCTATTAAATTAACAGTAATTTTTGATGTATTTTATTCAGTAGAAACTTTTTTTGCCTATATAACATGTGCTTTGTGAAAATAAAACGGTTTTGTGTGTACATTTTAATTTAGCTAGTATATTCCTGTCCAGTGCGGTGAGAAGCAAACATAATGCAGTGTAGACATGCTGCGAGGCGGAGCGGAGTGAAGTCAAGCCTGAAAAATGTTTGCTTCTCTTCACTTCGCTACGCTGTGCGTCGCTACACGCTCAGTGTGTCTTAGCCTTTATTCCCGCATCGCTATTTTACGGAATCAGTTTGTATACTTGTTACTGACCCTGCTTGTTCTGCGGACCCAATCTCTTGCCGACTTTGCCAGCCATTTGACTATTCTCTGTGTTTTTCCTGCCTGTTCTTTTTGCTTCCTGCTGCTACTGGTGTACGCCGATTCTCACCATATACAGTAGCACAGTACAAGTGCCTAAACATAGCTGACCCGGTTTTGTTATAGCTGCTGATGTAACTGAATAGATCGGGGATCTCTTCTGCATTTCCAAAACCTCCACCACTGCATTCTTCCACAATATCTCAGAGGGGTTACGATGTGAAGGCACTTGCTGCCACCAAAGGCAAAATATTTGGGTGCACTGACGCCTGTACCAGATTCATATCATTTTAATATTTGACTGCAGGGTCCACCACTGCACTCTTCCACAATACCACAGAGGGGTTACGGTGTGACGGCACTGTTGCTGACACTAAAGGCCCAATTTTAAAGCACCTATTGTTACTTTCATCCAAAGCCTGCATAAGTTTCACCATAATTTAGCCAAAGAAATCACTAAACTTGTTCTGAGTGTCCTAAAACGCCTCCTCTTTTCAAGCAGTTGTTTATGAATAGATTAAAGGAAAACCGTCTACCGTCATTTGAAACGTCATTTTTTCATTTTTAAATGTTTCTATACATCCTACAAATCCGCCACTTCACGGGCAGGTTATGGGGACCTCCTAGGCACGATATTTGAAGGAATTTTTCATTTTTATTCTTAACCTTTATTTCATGGAAAACTCCCTGTTCCTTTAAAAACTTTTTTTTTTAACTTTTTGTCCTTGTTTCCTGTCCCCCAGGGCACTACCCGGACCCCTATACACCTTTTATGGCAAATATCTTGCATATATGCCCTCTCGGAGGGCACCCTAAAATTTGAACATTCGAGTCCCATTGACTTGCATTGAGTTCGAATCATGTTCGTGTTTGAATTCGAACTTTTGAAATTATTCGAGTTCGAATGCGAACCGAACACGGGGGTGTTCGGCTCATCACTACCTGGAATATATGCACCAATACGTCTGTGACTGCTGTTACTGCTTGAGATGAGCTTGTTACAATTTGTGTCTTGTTCAGTTTATGAACCTGCGGCTGCGAGTACAGATTGCCCGGAATGAAAAGTATGTTTGGATTTTTACTAACTAAAACTTTGATAAAAACTTTTTGACTCTAAAAAAAAATGCGGCTGGAGCCAATACTCGCAGAATGCAGTTAGTTTGAAAAAAAGCTGGCTGGTGAAGTGACTCAAAGTTTGTTTTCGGCCAGACACGGAGTGGAGATCTGATACAGCAGGCTGCAGAAGGGCTGCATCTAGGAGCACCATCCACAACAAGGGTTTGCCATGCTGAAGCACTGACAACTGGATGTAACCTCCCTTTCGGCAGCTAGACAGTGCTCATAGCACTCACAGTTACAAGTATTTATATAGCACCAGCCAGTTCTATAGCACTGTACAAAGGGACTTGAATGTGCACGCCGGGATAGGGAAGACCAGAAGCAAACACCACTAAGGAATGGCTGGAGGACTGGTCACCAGACAACTCCAAAACCTTGTCTGGAATAGGGATGGGCGTTCGGTTCGATTCGAACATTGCCCGTTCGGCCGTTTGGCGAACTTCGAACTTTTCAGGCCGTTAGCAAAACGTTCGTTAAAAAAAATAAATAATAATTTTGATTTTTTTAAAAAAAAAAAAAATAAGAAAAAAACTAAAAATGAAGAGACTCTTTACTGCAGAATATTATAAGCAATGGTTTATTAGATATTAAATTAAAACGGGAATATTTTTATCATTGAAGCCTATGGGATAAAACATTCTTGTTACCAGGCCCTCGGGCAGGCACGGCCCTCTAGTGTAGAGGGCAGCCCTCTGGGGCCTCCCAAGCATCCCTTGAGGAGCATGCGGCCGCCGGATGACAGCAGAGCTGCGACTGGGCAAGCTAGCCGGCCGGGTGCATGTGGCAGAGAGGTGGCACAGGGAGGGAGCCACTGCACCTGCAGCCACGGCAGACCCCCCCACCCCCCACAACCAGGATCCAGGGAGCCTCCCCTGAGTGACCACCAGGCTAAGGTAAGGTGACACATTTCTAAAAAAGATAAAATCCAAGGACATTTTTAAATGTCCCAAGGAACATAAAATAAAACTCTTTTTCTTTCTAATACTCACCTGATTCCTGGATCCACCAACAAGCGCAGCCTTCAGTCTCCCACGCTGTTAGACACTGCATACACCGGCGCGCTGTGTGAAGCTTCTGAGAAGATACGTTATTAGTGTAGAGGGAGCGATGCAAAATGCGCAGCCGGCTTCCTCGCTACACTAATAGCGTATCTTCTCAGAAGTATACTTGTTACTTACCCTGCTTGTTCTGAGGAGGACCCGATCTGTTGCCGGCTTTGCCTGCCATTTGACTATTCTCTCTTTGTATTCCCTGCCTGTTCTGTTTGCCTCCTGTTGTTACTGGTGTGCGCCGATTCTCACCATATACAGTAGCGCAGAACAAGTGACTAAATGTTGCTGACCCGGTTTTGTTATAACAACTACTCTTGCTCTGAGCCCCTGTCTGGTATATTCCGCTGCTTGTTACTGCTGGTGCGCTTCCATCCTGCCATATAATATAGCGCAGTACAAACATATATTGATCTCAGTCTGTGGTGTATATTGTTGGTGCTGTCTCCCAGGCCTGTGTGGCTGCTAGAGGTTAGGTTTAGTGGTCCCGACTGTGTCCCGACCATCCTAAGGATCAGAGGGTTAGAGGTCTGTTACCAGGGATCCTACCAAGTCTGTCCTGGAGGAAATGTTACAAATATGCGGTGAACGCCGTAGCAAATGTTAATGCTCATGCAATTTTAAAGCACCTATTGTTACTTTCATCCAAAGCCTGCATAAGTTTCACCATAATTTAGCCAAAAAAATCACTAAACTTGTTCTTCGTATCCTAAAACGTCTCCTCTTTTCATACAGTCTGCCGCCCCAAGCAGTTGTTTATGAATAGATTAAAAGAAAAACATTTACCGTCATTTGAAATGTCATTTTGTTTGTCTTTTTAAATGTTTCTATACATCCTACAAATCCGCCACTTCACGGGCAGGTTATGGGGACCTCCTAGGCACGATATTTGAAGGATTTTTTTGTTTTTATTCTTAACCTTTATGTCATGGAAAAATCACTGTTCCTTTAAAAAGGTTTTTTTTAAAACTTTTTGTCCTTGTTTCCTGTCCCCCAGGGGCACTACCCGGACCCCCATACACATTTTATGCCAAATATCTTGCATATATGCCCTCTTGGAGGGCACTCTAAAAATCGAACGTTCAAGTCCCATTGACTTGCATTGAGTTCGAATCGTGTTCGAATTCAAACTTTTTCAAATGTTCGTGTTCGACTGCGAATCGAACACGGGGGTGTTCGGCCCATCCCTAGTCTGGAATAGCATTCCATGGACTGGGCTGGAAAGGGGCTGCCAGGATCCCAGGATTTAACACTAGCGAGGTTCGCTGATGCCAAGCCCAAAGTCAGGAAGGTTTAACATTGGTATCATTTGTTTATATTTTCTATTCTATTTTTATCTTGTTTTTAAAGTCTTAATATTAGGATAATTAATGTTATTGTTAGCTTCTGATTCTCGCAATCTTTACTTTTTTTTGGTAATACTTTATAAAGAGCACAGCATTGTTTTTTTACGAAATTTTGGGTCCTATTCTGATGCACCAATATGGTTACTGAGTGTGTGTTAAGAGTAACAGTCCCACCCCTTCGCTTTGAAGTGTTTTTCCAAAAATATCATTGTCAGGAACCAGTGGTTTTTGGGAAATCATTTTAATGAATTATACAGTAAGAAACATTTGGGAATATTCACAATTTATCCGTTACTGTAATAACCCATGTGGCTGAGAGTTGTCGCCATCTCCTGGCCAAAAGGAGTTACCGCAGTTCTGGTTTCTGTGCAGGACCAGCTGGGGAGATGTCATCCAGACACATTTCCAGATGGTTTTTAAAAGAGTTAATACCTCATGCATCACTCTTACGTTACTGAAGGTTTGAGTGCATGTTCTGCAAACAAATGAATCTCACTTGCAATGATACAGCACAACCCCGGATCATGCTAACATGCTAGCCTCAGGAAAGGCTTAATGATCTTAACATGTACAGCTTGGAAAAAAGACGAGACAGAGGAGATATGATAGAAACATTTAAATACGTAAAGGGAATCCACAAGGTAGAGGAAGGGAGTATATTTAAAAGGAAATAAAGTAGCAAAACAAGAGGACATAGTCTTAGATTAGAGGGGCAAAGGTTTAAAAGTAACATCAGAAAGCATTATTTTACTGAGAGGGTGGTGGATACATGGAACAGCCTTCCAGTTGAAGAGGTAGAGGCCAAAACAGTAATTGAATTTAAGCAGACATGGGATAGGTATAAGGCTATCCTAACCAAAAGATAAATCCAGGTCAAGTGTCCATGTAATTGGGCGACTAGATGGGCCGACATTTTTCTATGTTTCTATGTTTCTATGATATTAGGCAGCTGTGTCTGCTATTCTACTGGAATTACAAACCTAAGACCTGTCGGAACAGCGATTAGAGGGCCGCTTCATTTCTGGATGAGTTTAAGCTGCAAAATAATAATATGTCTTTTAATCAATCTTCAGTTTGTCTGGTCTTTCTGAAACCTAAACACTTACACCATCGTTTTATTTATTTGCAAGAGTTGAGCTGTATCTTACACCTGGCTCCATACAGACTATTCTAAAGTGAGCGACACATTGTGATGTTTTGTATTTTAGACTAACATTCTCTTTCTGTTACAGTGTACGGCTGTGGGAAGCCTAAGTTCGACATAGACTTTGATATCGAAAATGGACCAGCTGTAGCTCATAGCTGGCCCTGGCAGGTGAGCATCACTCCATGGTTTTCATGAGGCAGTATCTTCTATTCACATCTGTCCCCTCATTCTGGACATGTGACATCATGCACCGTACTCTGTATATTTATAAAAGGCATTTGTACTGTCAATAACATGCAGATAAAACAAAAATTATGTTATACATGCTCAAAACACTATGAAGCCTACAACAAAAGAGGTTCACTTACAAAGACCATTCCAAACGTAAGCCCACCCGCCGCGACAAGGCAAATTGCATGAGTTAAAATAAAAATTGTTAAAAAAAAAAAAAAGGGTAAACAGGAGGAAAAAAAACTTTGAGAAATAAAAGCAAAGAAGTCCAATGAAGGGAGATACAATCGCAAGGAAATAGTGCTGTATTCTAATCGTCTTAACCCCTTCACTGCCAAGTGCCTTTTGTTGAAAATTATTAATGTGAAAGCATTTATTTCAAAAATGGTTTGTGGCATTATTAATTAAACATAGGGTAAAATAGATTACAGATAGACATTTTGCCCAGACGTTGTTGTTCTGAGACAGTTAAAAATGTAAATAATGTGAATTTGTTCGTTTTTAATTTTTTTATGTGTTAGTTTGTCCCTTACAGAAATATTATTAGCATGAAGTATCTAAGCTCTAGATGGTGCCCTTATCTCGCACAGTGTCACAAAAGGTCTGCATTATCAGCATGCCGGAAGATCCAGTAAATGTGCTGCAGACATAAAGGGTTCTTCAGAGAGCACCGAAATGTCACAGGCATTTAAGTGCTCTCTGATTCACTGCACTTCAGCTAGTCCGATTCAGCGATCATGCGGTGCATTCAGCGCAGGGTCCCCAAAGAACAGCGAATCAGCCGCTGAACGCTGCCACCAATCTACCGGACAGCCTCCGCAAACCTGCTGGACAGGCGCCAAATGCACCCACAAGCAGCTGATGAGTCGCCAAACAGAGCGCTGACCAGCCGCAGAAAAAATAAATACCCCAAACAAAACCATTGAAAATTTAAAAATTTTAAGCACTGTTTGCAAAAAGAAAACTTGAGGAAAATGTCTGGAATTAACATATAAGGTCCAATGAATGATAATAAAAAGGTCTGTTACAGAAAAATGAAAACGTTACTTAAAAATATATTTATATATGGGAAAAAAATTGCTGAAAAATGGCAAAAAAAAATATTTTTTGCTGCATATTAACCACTTGAATGCTAAGGACGCGCTCAGCGCGTCCTCAGCATTCCCCCTGGTATGCGGAGGACGCGCTGAGCGCGTCCTCGCATTGGGGTCAGCGTTCGGCGGGTTCCGGCCGATCGCTGGCCCCTCCGGTGCGGGCTGACATCCTGGATGTCAGCCCGGCATCCGGAGCAGTGGCCGCCATTATTATGTGTCATCGCGCCCCCGCGATGACACATAATTCAGGCGCCCCCCCCGCATGTGCGGAGGAGGCGCCTGAAAGGGAGGGGGGGAGGTCCTTCGGACCTCTCTCCCTCCGATCGGCGGCTCACAGGGGCTTAACCCAGGCATCATTTGGAAGGGCACAGCCTGCCCTTCCAAATGATGCCTGGCATTAACCCCTGGGGAGCTGGATCGCAAATCGGCGCTGAAAAGCGCCGATTTGCGATCCTTCCCGGGAGCTGGCCGACATCTTGGATGTCGGCCAAGCTTCCGGGAACTCCCCCAGAGGACTGGCGTCATCGTGCGCAGCACGATGACGCCAGTCCTAGCATTAACCCCTAACTGCCACGAAGTGTGGAGATAGGGAGTTCCAATGAACTCCCTATCTCCCGATCCGTGGCAGTTAGGGGTTAAATTTTGATATCGTTGGATCGGCCAGAGCATGGCCGTTCCAACGATACCAAACATGAAAGTAAAAAAAATTGTAAAAAAAAAAAAAAAAAGAAAAATAAAAATAAAAAAAAATTAAAAAAAAAAAATAATAAAAAAAATAAACACTTTTTTTTTTTTTTTTGTTTTGTTAATGCAGCAATATTGTTCCCATTTCAATTATAATGTGAACAATGATGCTGCATTAACGATTTTTGTATGCGGTGCGTTTGTTAAAAATGGTGTCATTTTCCCCAAAAAAAAATGTAACGAGACCCCATCTCTAATTTTTTTAACAAGCGCACCCCATACAAAATATAACCGCAATTGCTCGCATGTTAAAATGTGGAAAAAAACACTTTACACGCTGTAAATTATTGAAAATACATATTTTATTGCATTTTTTGTTATAATATACAAACATGACATAACGTATACATATAATAATGACATATTATGAATCTACCGAGTCTGACGGAAAGAACGATATATAATATGTCGATGTCATATACTAAAATAAGCCTTCAAAACACGTTTAAACATGATGCGCAAAACAGGTAAAAAATGACCTCAGCACAGGGGCGGGAAAAGCCTCAGCAGCGAAAGGGTTAAAGTAATAAATGGTTTATTAGACATTGAATAAAAACAGGAATATTTTTAACATTGAAGCCTATGGGATTCACCTGAATAAACCTGTCGAATGAAACCACCGACCAGCAGGCACTTTGCAACTTTTCTCAGCTGTTTGGTGTCTCTGAATAGACAAACCATTACTTCTCTATGCTGGATTTCACTGCCGTCGAGCGGGCACCGTATTTCACCAAAATTTGGTGAACTGCCTGCTTTCTGAATAGCCGTATGGTCACGAAATTGCACCATACGCGGAAATTACCTGTTCAGTGCAATTTCAGGGACAGATCAGCTGTCTTTGAATAGCCCCTATAATAAAATGGTGATCTCCTGCTTACAGGGTGTCTGCATTATCAGCATGCAGGCAGATGCAGCTGGGTGGAGTAGAGGTAACATCACTGCTCTGCATGGAGAGAGCCTGTGGAGTCATGGGCTTGATCCCGGCAAGAGCTCCTCTCCAGGGGCAAGACACCTAACGGTACATACTCGCCACCCAGGACATACTTGAAAACGAGAGAAATCTCAATGTATCCTTCCTGGTAAAATCCTTTCACAAAAAAAGTGCTGCAGGCAGATAATAAAATGGTGAGATCCCCTGCTTATGGGGGTTTGTAATGATCAGAATGAGATTATTAGCAATGCAATATCTGTATGTGCTGCATAATACCTGTGTATGGCAATTACAGCAACACCTTGTATCTGTATGTGCTGCATAATGCCTGTGTATGGCAATTACAGCAACACCTTGTATCTGTATGTGCTGCATAATGCCTGTGTGTGGCAATTACAGCAACACCTTGTATCTGTATGTGCTGCATAATGCCTGTGTATGGCAATTACAGCAACACCTTGTATCTGTATGTGCTGCATAATGCCTGTGTGTGGCAATTACAGCAACACCTTGTATCTGTATGTGCTGCATAATGCCTGTGTATGGCAATTACAGTAACACCTTGTATCTGTATGTGCTGCATAATGCCTGTGTATTAGGGATGTGCACCGATTTTTTTTTCGATTCGATTTTTCGTATTTTTAAACTTTTCGATTCGGCTCGTTTCGACTGCTTTCTGTTTCGATTCGGTTCGGTTCGATTCGGTTTTCGGGTACATTTATTTTTCGGAATATCGACCATTTTTCGTATTTTCGGGTCACTTTACTAGGTTTCTGTATCGACTTTTCGTTATTTCGGAAATTTTCGTTTTTCGGAATTGTTCATGGTTTTAGGCATATCGCCCATTTTTCGTTTTTCGGAACTTTTCGTTTTTCGGAACTTTTCGTTTTTCGGAATTGTACATGGTTTTCGGCATATCTCCAATTTTTCGTTTTTTGGAACTTTTCGTTTTTTCGGAACGTCTGTTCTCGTTTCAAAGCTGTCTAACTCTATTCGTTTTGATGAAAACTACTATGGTTTACTTTTTTAATACTACTTTATATATTTTTTATAATAAATTTTTGGTTTGTTTTTCGGATCCGATAATTCATTCTGTTGATACGATAATTCTGGCGATTCTATCGTGTTTTTTAATTAACCCTTTCGCTGCTGTGGCATTCCCGCCTCTGTGCTGAGCTCATTTTTACCGGTTTTGCTCATCATGTTTAAACGTGTTTTGAAGCCTTATTTTAGTATATGACCCAGACATATTATATATCGTTCTTCCGTCAGACTCGGCAGATTCATAATATGTCATTATTATATGTATACGTCATGTCATGTCTGTATATTATAACAAAAATGCAATAAAATATGATTTTTCAATAATTTACAATGTGTAAAGTGTTTTTTCTTCACATTTTAACGCGCGAGCAATTGCGGTTATATTTTGTATGGGGTGCGCTTGTTAAAAAATTAGAGATGGGGTCTCGTTACATTTTTTTTGGGGGAAATTACACGATTTTTAACAAATGCACCGCATACAAAAATCGTTAGTGCAGCATCATTGTTCACATTATATTGAAATGGGAACAATATTGCTGCATTAACGAACCAAAAAAAGAAAAAAAATTGTTTATTTTTTTTTTATAAATTTTTTTAATATTTTTTATTTTTAATTTTTTTACAAACTTTTTTCACATTCGTGTTTGGTCGATCCAACAATACCAAACTTTAACCTAGCTGCCACGGATCGGGAGATAGGGGTTCATTGGAACCCCCTATCTCCACCATTGGTGGCAACTAGGGGTTAACTCCAGGACTGGCGTCATCGTGCTATGCACGATGACGCCAGTCCTCAGGGGGAGTTCCCGGAAGCTTGGCCGACATCCTCATGGATATGCCCCAGATCCTCATGGATATGCCCCAGCTCCTCATGGATATGCCCCAGCTCCTCGTGGACATGCCCCAGCTCCTCGTGGATATTGCCCCAGCACCTCATGGATATGCCCCAGCTCCTCGTGGACATGCCCCAGCACCTCGTGGACATGCCCCAGCACCTCGTGGATATGACCCAGCTCCTCGTGGATATGCCCCAGCACCTCGTGGACATGCCCCAGCTCCTCGTGGATATGCCCCAGCTCCTCGTGGATATGCCCCAGCACCTCTTGGATATGACCCAGCTCCTCGTGGACATGCCCCAGCACCTCGTGGATATGCCCCAGCTCCTCGTGGATATGCCCCAGCTCCTTGTGGATATGCCCCAGCTCCTCGTGGATATGCCCCAGCTCCTCGTGACATGCCCCAGCACCTCGTGGACATGCCCCTGCTCCTCGTGGATATGCCCCAGCTCCTCGTGGACATGCCCCAGCACCTCGTGGACATGCCCCAGCTCCTCGTGGATATGCCCCAGCTCCTCGTGGACATGTCCCAGCTCCTCGTGGATATGCCCCAGCTCCTCGTGGACATGCCCCAGCTCCTCGTGGATATTGCCCCACCACCTCGTTAGTGCAGCATCATTGTTCACATTATAATTGAAATGGGAACAATATTGCTGCATTAACGAACCAAAAAAAGAAAAAAAAATGTTTATTTAATTTTTATAATTTTTTTTAAATATATTTTTATTTTTAATTTTTAAAAAAAACTTTTTTCACTGTAGTGTTTGGTATCGTTGGAATGGCCATGCTCTGGCCGATCCAACCATACCAAACTTTAACCCCTAGCTGCCACGGATCGGGAGATAGGGAGTTCATTGGAACTCCCTATCTCCACTGTTGGTGGCAGTTAGGGGTTAACTCTAGGACTGGCGTCATCATGCTATGCACGATGACGCCAGTCCTCAGGGGGAGTTCCCGGAGGCTTGGCCGACATCCAAGATGTCGGCCAGCTCCGGGAAAGGATCACGAACCGGCGCTTTTCAGCGCCGATTCGCGATCCAGCCCCCAGGGGTTAATGCAGGCACCATTTGGAAGGGCAGGCTGTGCCCTTCCAAATGGTGCCTGGGTTAACCCCCGCAACGCCGCCGATCGGGAGGGAGAGAGGTCCGAAGGACCTCCCCCCCTCCCTTTCAGGCGCCTCCTCCGCACATGCGGGGGGGCGCCTGAATTAGGTGTCATCGCGCTGTCGCGATGACACCTAATTTCACCGGCGGCGGTTCCAGATGCTGGGCTGACATCGAGGATGTCAGCCCGCACCGGGGGGCCAGCGATCGGCCGGAACCCGGCCGAACGCTGACCCCAAAGGGAGGATGCGCTCAGCGCGTCCTCCGCATACCAGCAGCCATGCGGAGGACGCGCTGAGCGCGTCCTCCACATCGACGTGGTTAACAGTGTGGAAACCAAGCAATACATAATTAACTTATTAACGTAAAGCAACGCACACAAACAGGAAAATATAGAAAAAATAGAAAATTTATTTACAACATGGGGAAGGGAAGGGAAGGGAACATGCCAAGGATGGCAAACTGCCCAACAGGGGCACAAACAACACAAACAAACATACAATGGCGGCCATCTTCCAAGCCAGGCGTTCAGAGTATTGGTTCACTTTTAGAATTACTGGCATTTGAGGAGATGTTGGAGCTGGTCCGCATCTTTGATTAACAAGATTATGACTGCAGTAAGGGCCCTTACGGCAGGAAGAATAATTTTAGAAGGATCGTATCATTGACAAGCTACGCGCACCACCATCCTGGAGGTGTTTGGGAAAGACGGGACGAAGGACCAGATCAGAAAACGCTGGTCCGACCTCAAAGCAGGCGAGCAGGAGCAGCTGAGGCACATCCGTATTGACTTGAGTATTGTCTCTGTCTTACTGCCGCTCCAGGATGTCCGCGGTGTTATTAAGGTGTTCCCGGAGTTCCTGCAGCAGTTCCTGGATGGCATCCAGTGTTCTGACAGCCAGCCTTAATTCGCCAATCGCCTCTTGATTGCTCGGTCTGGCTTCTTCGATATATCCAATAAATGAAAGAAGGAAAATACAGTAAGTAAAGCAGGTTTCTATTTTTGACTGAAAGTCTTGAAAAAATATAACAGTAGTATATACCAGAGCTGGCGGCCTCCTGAGGCTCCGACTCCTCCGACTCCTCCCCCACCACCACCACTGTCTGCATATCCAGTGCTATATGTAAGAAATTAAAGAAATAAAAAATACAGTAAACAACAAAACTGATTTATTTTTGAACAAAAGTCGATGCAAAATACAACAGTAAAAAAAAAAAAACCTGGACTGGCGGCCTCCTGCTGCTCCGGCTGACTCTCATCCTCCTCTTCCTCCTGCTCCTCCTCCTGCTCCTCTTGTGCTATACATAAAAAAAATAAATTAAAATACAGTAAACAAAAAATGTTTCTGTTTTTGACCAAAAGTCGTTGCAAAATAAAACAGTATATACCAGCGCTGGTGGACGCCCGTGGCTCCCCCTCCTCCTCCGCTGGGGCACTGGTCCGCCCGGGCAGATTCGGCGTCCTGTGCCCTCTTCCTGTCTTCTGCCAAATCCAAAAAATATAACACGTAAATAATGCAGACTGGAAAAAATGATATCTATACAATATATTGCCGAAAGTATTGCGACACCCCTCCACTACCCACTACCAGCTTGACCCCCACTACTCCCATCTCATAGGTCTAAAGTCACAAAATATTTATTTATTTCCTCTGCACATACACATATATTACCGTTCATTTATATATTTTTTTCAGAAGTAAACATTACGTTTATTCAATAAAAACTATTATTTGTGTTGTGTGTGTACAAAGCGCATTGTGTGACTGCTTTTATTTATTTTATAGATGGCCTCAGCCTCAGTTTCACTTTCAGTTTCTGCTAATAATAAAACTGGATATTGCAGAAACAACAACAGAAATCCACCATTTTGTTTTGAAATTTGCATCTAAAGCATTCAATGACACTGCTGCAGCAGCTGCTGAGGACGTATTGAAGGCAGCTCTGTTTGGATGCACTTTCAGAAGAACTACATGTCCCATCCTATCACTTAGCAAAGACGCAGAGATTTTTATTGATCTGCAGGTGGGAGCCAATATTGGGCAAGCTACGGGTCTTCTCGTATGCATCATTCAATCACAACAACCCCCCCCCCAGCACACTACAGACTACACACACAGTGCCAAAAGAAATCTAACATTGTAACTTCATCTACATACATCAAATATCACAATTTTCACGAATACGTAAAATCACAAAAAAGAAGAGCTATGGCAAAAATGCATGTATGACGAATTGTGAAAACGCAAAGCTATACACAATCATATTGCATGAAAAAAGGGACTAGATAAATCAACGTATTTCTTTGCACATTAGCACATGCAAGCACATTACTATTATTATACAGGATTTATATAGCGCCAACAGTTTGCGCAGAGCTTTACAATATAACATGACACTTACGTTTCACTATGACGCGACGGATGCGTTTCAGCTGCTCCTGCTCGCGTACTTTTAATTCAGACCAGCGTTTCCGTAGCTGGTCCTTTGTCCGGTCCTTCCCAAACATCTCCAAAATGGTGGTGCGTAGCTTGTCAAGGATACGATCCTTCCTGGCGTTATCTTCCTGCGGTATAAGGTCCGTTCCGGCAATCGTAATCTTTGCTATCAAAGATGCGGACCATCTGCCAACATCTCCTCAACGCCATATTTTGGGCCCGTTTCTCCTGGGTGCAGGTGGTTCAACTTCATCATGAGATGATGACGAGGTCTCCTCTCTGGCAGCGGCCATCATGAAGAATAATAAAAACAATATTTGTTCAAAAAGTTGTCAATAAAACTGGCTCAATAAAGTTACGGCATGTGCGCGCGCGCATGCGCGACCCGCGGACGAATCGGATCTGACCAAAATACGAAAATTCTTATCGGATCTTTGGAAACAAAAAAATTTTTACAGATTCAGCGATATAACCGATACTAGTTAAATATACGATGTCCAGACTTACCGAAATGGAACCGAAATCCCGAATGGAACTGAAATCATGAATAGAGGGAAAATAAATTTCGATTTGACACATTTCAAGTCCATTCGAAAATTCCGAAAACTTTTCGATTTTGCAAATTTTTCGGTTTTTTCGGAAAGTCTGTACTCGTTTCAAAGCAATAGATTTCGATTTGACACATTTCAAGTCCATTCGAAAATTCCGAAAAATTTTCGATTTGGTAAATTTTTCGTTTTTTCGGAAAGTCTGTTCTCGTTTCAAAGCAATAGATTTCGATTTGACACATTTCAGTCCATTCGAAAATTCCGAAAAATTTTCGATTTGGTAAATTTTTCGTTTTTTCGGAAGTCTGTTCTCGTTTCAAAGCAATAGATTTCGATTTGACACATTTCAAGTCCATTCGAAATTCCGAAAAATTTTCCGATTCGGTTCGGAAAACAGTTCGGATTCGACATTTTCGATCTAAAAAATTTCGGATTTTCGGCCGAATCGAAAGACCCGAATCGGGAAATTTCGTGAAAATTCCGAAATTCCGAAACCCGAAACGCACATCCTACTGTGTATGGCAATTACAGCAACACCTTGTATCTGTATGTGCTGCATAATGCCTGTGTATGGCAATTACAGCAACACCTTGTAGTATGTATGTGCTGCATAATGCCTGTGTATGGCAATTACAGGCAACACCTTGTATCTGTATGTGCTGCATAATGCCTGCGTATGGGAATTACAGCAACACCTTGTATCTGTATGTGCTGCATAATGCCTGTGTATGGCAATTACAGTAACACCTTGTATCTTCTGTGTGCTGCATAATGCCTGTGTATGGCAATTACAGCAACACCTTGTATCTGTATGTGCTGCATAATGCCTGTGTCTGGCAATTACAGCAACACTTGTATCTGTATGTGCTGCATAATGCCTGTGTATGGCATTTACAGCAACACCTTGTATCTGTATGTGCTGCATAATGCCTGTGTATGGCAATTACAGCAACACCTGGTATCTGTATGAGTCGCATAATGCCTGTGTATGACAATTACAGCAATACCTTGTATCTGTATGTGCTGCATAATGCCTGTGTATGGTAATTACAGCAACACCTTGTATCTGTATGCGCCGCATAATGCCTGGCTGATCTTATGTTGTAGTAAAGTTTGTCACGCTTTTTGTTACAGTGAGGATGGGATCTCCCCTTATAGCCTATCTACAGTAATACAGGATGAGAGGAGTGAAATTTCATATTGAATTTCATTTTGATTATGTCTTATAGAGATATGCAAATTTGGTTTTGATATACAAATAATTGCTTTTCAATGTATTACAATGCAAAATCGAATTAACTCAACACTCTTTCAGGTGTCCCTGCAGTATGAAAAAGAAGCTGGTGTATATGTTCATACATGTGGAGGCGCTCTCATCAATGAATTCTGGGTCTTGACAGCTGCACACTGTATCTTGTAAGCTCTTCATTCCATCCTGCATCATTTTCTGGTGGCAGACTTAGAATTACTTGATACTATATAATAATTATAAAA
>CM019073.1:79018285-79053285 GCA_009667805.1 Leptobrachium leishanense | reverse complement strand
TGACGTTTGCAAAAGAGCACTTGGATGTTCCACAGCACTACTGGCAAAATATTCTGTGGACAGATGAAACAAAAATTGAGTTGTTTGGAAAAAACACACAACACTATGTGTGGAGAAAAAAAGGCACAGCACACCAACATCAAGACCTCATCCCCACTGTAAAACATGGCGGAGGGAGCATCATGGTTTGGGGCTGCTTTGCTGCCTCAGGGCCTGGACGGATTGTTGTCATTGATGGAAAAATGAATTCCAGAGTTTATGAAGACATTTTGCAGGAAAACGTAAGACCATCTGTCCGCCAACTGAAGCTCTGCAGAGGATGGGTGATGCAACAGGACAATGACCCAAAGCATACAAGTAATTCAACAAAAGAATGGCTTCAACAAAACAAAATACGCCTTCTGGAGTGGCCCAGTCAGAGTCCTGACCTCAACCCGATTGAAATGCTGTGGCTTGACCTTAAGAGAGTGATTCACACCAGACATCCCAAGAATATTGCTACACTGAAACCGTTTTGTGAAGAGGAGTGGTCCAAAATTACTCCAGATCTTTGTGCAGGTCTGATCTGCAACTACAGGAAACGTTTGGTTGAGGTTATTGCTGCCAAAGGAGGGTCAACCAGTTATTAAGTCCAAAGGTTCACATACTTTTTCCACCCTGCACTGTGAATGTTTACATGTTATGTTCAATAAACATATGAAAACATATAATGTTTGTGTTGTATTATTTTAAGCAGACTGTGTTTTTCAAATTATTGTGACTTCGATGAAGATCAGAGCAGATTTTATGACCAATTCATGCAAAACTCCACGTAATCCCAAAGGGTTCACATACTTTTTCTTGCCACTGTAGATAGATATGGGATAGATATGGGATAGATATGGGATAGATAGATAGATATGGGATAGATAGATAGATAGATATGGGATAGATATGGGATAGATAGATAGATATGGGATAGATATGGGATAGATATGGGATAGATATGGGATAGATATGGGATAGATAGATAGATATGGGATAGATAGATAGATATGGGATAGATATGGGATAGATAGATAGATAGATAGATATGGATAGATATGGATAGATATGGGATAGATATGGGATAGATAGATAGATAGATAGATAGATAGATAGATAGATAGATAGATAGATAGATAGATAGATATGAGATAGATAGATAGATAGATAGATAGATAGATATGGGATAGATAGATAGATAGATAGATAGATATGAGATAGATAGATAGATAGATAGATAGATATGGGATAGATAGATAGATATGGGATAGATAGATAGATAGATATGGGATAGATAGATAGATATGGGATAGATATGGGATAGATAGATATGGGATAGATAGATAGATAGATAGATAGATAGATAGATAGATAGATAGATAGATAGATAGATAGATAGGATGATAGATAGATAGATATGGGATAGATAGATAGATATGGGATAGATAGATAGATAGATAGATAGATAGATAGATAGATAGATAGATAGATAGAGATAGATAGATAGATAGATAGATAGATAGATAGAATATGGGATAGATAGATAGATAGATAGATATGGGATAGATAGATAGATAGATAGAAAGATATGGGATAGATAGATAGATAGATAGATAGATAGATAGATAGATAGATAGATAGATAGATAGATAGATAGATATGGGATAGATAGATAGATATGGGATAGATAGATAGATAGATATGAGATAGATAGATATGGGATAGATAGATAGATAGATAGATAGATAGATAGATAGATAGATAGATAGATAGATAGATAGATAGATAGATATGGGATAGATAGATAGATAGATAGATAGATAGATAGATAGATAGATATGGGATAGATAGATAGATAGATAGATAGATAGATATGGGATAGATATACAGTGGAATAGGGACGACAAAGACTCAAGCAGGCAGGTGAGTGATAACAAGACATCATCGGCATAAGCCAAGGCCTTAAACTCGCTGGACCGCACTGTAATGCCTTTTACCGGGGAGTCAGCCCTGATAGTCTGCAGTAGCGGTTCCAGGAACAGTCTATACAGTGCGGAGAACAGGGTTCCCCGAGGTATGATCAGGGGAGCGGTGAAAAAGGGCCCTGAAAAATCTAGTAAAGGCACCCCTGATCTCCTATGGGGTAGAGGCGATGACATGCAAATTATGCCTGGGTTTGAGGAGACAGGCCAATATTGTGTCCATTCTATTGGAACGTTCGTAAGAATGTTGTTTCGACCATAAGAGAGAGCGACCGACATAGTCCAAAAAGAGCGCTGCGCGAGCCTGGGAGAGTGATGTGTAAGTATCTGGGAAGGGTAAAGATTTATGCGTGAGTTCCAAGTCTCTCAGCTGACCCTGCAGAGTTAGATTCTCCCCCAATTTAAGCTTTATGTGGTGCAAAGCCAGACCGAGAAGGACTCCCCTAACCACTGGCTTACGAGCCGCAGGCACCATTTGGACCACCATTTGCCACAGAACACTCTTACCAGTGCCATGTCATGCCTTTTTTTTTTTTTAGCAAAGATCAGGTTTATGCAACAGGTCATAGGTTAGCCACCCCTGTACAGCTTTTTCGGGCTTATTGTACCCTCATCAGCAGGAGATAGGCTGTGACCAGTTGCAGTTTGATGCTTTACCCCTAGGGCAAATCAACACTCATTTAAGTTGTGGTAGAGGGCAAAAAAATGAGGTTAAAAGCCTCCTCATTGCAAATAATAATGTGTAAATGACTTCTGCGATAATAAACTTTATTATTTGCTGTGTGGAGGCTTTCAATCTCATTTTTTGCCGTCCACCACAACTTAAACAATTATATAAATATATTGGAAAGATAGATACACAGAAATAGATAGATCATAAATTAATCCTCTCTTATAATACGCTTGCAGGGCTGGATTTGCTCCGTATATTCTGTATATCCTCTGGATAACAGAAAAACATGCAAATGGACAAGGTAACGGAGGGCAACCAATAATCACCTGTACTGTCCTTATGTAGATCGTGTCAGAAGGCAATCAATGATCACGTGTACAGTCCTCATATGGATTCATAGATATGGATTCAGGGATATGATGACCATCGTAGAAAACCTCACATACAGGAATGCTGAGGAAAAATACTGGACATAGTGTAAAACTGCAAAAATTTAATAACATGAATTGATAAAAGAATCCCACTCACAAGTTAAAGTGGCAAACCAAAAGAAACTTGTTTGCAAATGCGCATAATTACAAAAAATTGTGGTCACGGGTACCGTCCTTTCTGGTGGAGTACTGGAACAAGTCCTGATGTGTAAAAGTCCAGAGTCTCCTGGGTAAGGTCCGCGTCCACAGCAAACAATAAACAATTTGGCACTTTTTTAGGCTGGGGTCAGACCAGCGCACTTTTAACGTGCGTTCTGGCGCACATAATTACGGCCGCACTAGCAGCAGATGACGGGCAATGACGGCCAATATACGATGTACGGCCGCACAAAAGTCCGGCCGTGCAACGCAAGTGGAATTTGAACGCATTTTTTTGAGAACGCTGAACCGCTAGTACTGACGTACTGAGTGCGCAGCTGCGGCATAGCGGCGTGTGTGTGTGATTAGGAGATGTCAGACGCTGCTAATGTCCGGCCTACATAACGTCCAGACGCAAAAAGAGTTTTATTGACGATCCGTACAAAATCACGCCGAAAATGCGCGTCGTCTGACCGTTTTTGCGCATTCCGTGAAAAAATACGTCAATGCGTTCGGATGCACTTTTTCACGTTCGCGGGGGAAAAATGCTTTCGTCTGACCCTAGCCTTAGGCGGGTGCCTGGCCATTGGTAACAGTCGTTTTTGGTGATCGAACACATCGTTTGCATATAAAAATATCCTCTGGATAAGATACAGTTTAATAATTGTTTGTGTTTCTCACGTTGCAGCCGATGTCAGTGAACCTGTCTCTGTCTCAGATGAACTGCAACAGGCGCTACTCACTTTTGAGACGTTTGCAGGCTGTACTCGAAAAGCCTGGTGGGGCAACTATGTAAAGAACACCATGATTTGTGCAGGCATCAACGGCAAGTCTAGCTGCATTGTGAGTTCTGTTTCCTTTTATCATTTCTCTATGCAGTTACAACATATCTCACTCCAGGCATTCTGGGCATGATGGGAAATGTAGTCTGGAGAACTCTGGGGAATAAAATTATTTTTTACTTATTCGTTATAGCATTTAATCCAGCAGAGAGGGTGATATTAGTGTTTAGAGCTTTCTTGGTGATCAAACCCCCTTGTCCTTCCCATTAAGTACCAAATCACAGGGATAAGGACTGTATGACCACAGACTGTATGACTACATACTGTATGACTACGGACTGTATGACTACGGACTGTATGACCATGGACTGCAGGGCCATGGAATGTATGACTATGGACTGTATGACTAAGGACTGTATGACCATGGATTCTATGACCAAGGACTGTATGACCACGGACTGTATGACCACAGACTGTATGACCAAGAACTGTATGACTGTGGAATGTATGACCATAGGCTGTGCCCAAGGACTGTGTGACCAAGGACTGTGTGACTAAGGACTGCATAACTAAGGACTGTATGACCATGGACTGTATGTCCAACAATTGTATGATCAAGGACTGTGTGACCAAGGACTCTATTTGGAGGAGCTTTATGGAGCTTCCACTGACTTCAGTTCTTTCTTTTTGTGTTAATACTAAACAAAATAAAATAAATAATGCTTTTGGGGAATCCTTGCATGAAATAATAATTAAAACTATTATGAAGTTTGTTCTAGAGGAATGGTTAACACCTGTTTATATTTTTAGGGGGATTCTGGGGGACCCTTGAACTGCAGGAAAAATGATGGTAAATGGGTGCTACATGGTATCACCAGCTTCTTCTCATCCGAAGGCTGTGACACTGCGAATAAACCCACAGTTTTCACAAGAGTTTCTGCTTTCATCATATGGATCAATGAAGTAAGTGCAAATATAGATGCAGCATGTTAGGTCTGAGTGAGTGAGTGGGCCTCGGGCACCGTGTACACTGACAGCAGAGTTAGCATTAGGCTGACATCACTTAGATGTCCAAAGGTCACGTCTTAGTCACTTGACTTTTCAGGTTTGTCCAAATGCTTTAAAGGAACAAGAGATTTTGAGATTCCCATCCCCCAGGATTGTTTTTTGGGGCCCCTCCATATATTCAGGGTGTGTGGGTGTCTTTTTAGGGGCTCCTCCATATATTCAGGGTGTGCGGGTGTCTCTTTAGGGGCTCCTCCATATATTCAGGGTGTGCGGGTGTATTTTTAGGGGCTCCATATATTCAGGGTGCGCGGGTGTCATTTTAGGGGCTCCTCCATATATTCAGGGTTCGCAGGTGTGTTTTTAGGGGCTCCTCTATATATTCAGGATGTGCGGGTGTGTTTTTAGGGGCTCCTCCATATATTCAGGGTGTGTGGGTGTCTTTTTAGGGGCTCCTCCATATATTCAGGGTGTGCGGGTGTCTTTTTAGCGGCTCCTCCATATATTCAGGGTGTGTGGGTGTCTTTTTAGCGGCTCCTCCATATATTCAGGGTGTGCGGGTGGTGTTTTAGGGGCTTCTCCATATATTCAGGGTGTGCGGGTGTCTTTTTAGGGTCTCCTCCATATATTCAGGTGTGCGGGTGTCTTTTTAGGGGCACCTCCAAATATTCAGGGTGTGCAGGTGTATTTTTAGGGGTTCCTCCATATATTCAGTGTGTGGGGTATTTTTAGGGGCTCCCCATATATTCAGGGTGTGCGGGTGTGTTTTTAGGGGCTCCTCCATATAGTCAGGGTGTGTGGGTGTGTTTTTAGGGGCTCCTCCATATAGTCAGGGTGTGTGGGTGTATTTTTAGGGGCTCCTCCATATTTCAGGGTGTGCGGGTGTGTTTTTAGGGGCTCCTCCATATAGTCAGGGTGTGTGGGTGTATTTTTAGGGGTTCCTCCATATATTCAGGGTGTGCGGGTGTCTTTTTAGGGGCACCTCCAAATATTCAGGGTGTGCAGGTGTATTTTTAGGGGTTCCTCCATATATTCAGTGTGTGGGGTATTTTTAGGGGCTCCCCCATATATTCAGGGTGTGCGGGTGTGTTTTTAGGGGCTCCTCCATATAGTCAGGGTGTGTGGGTGTGTTTTTAGGGGCTCCTCCATATAGTCAGGGTGTGTGGGTGTATTTTTAGGGGCTCCTCCATATATTCAGGGTGTGCGGGTGTGTTTTTAGGGGCTCCTCCATATAGTCAGGGTGTGTGGGTGTATTTTTAGGGGTTCCTCCATATATTCAGGGTGTGCGGGTGTCTTTTTAGGGGCCTTTTCAAGTAATTGGGGTGTACACAGATACAAAACAATAAATCAGTGAGTCTGTAAAGTATTATAAATGTTTTTTTCTGTAAATGAGATATTTTGCTATTTTTATAAATGACATTAGTAGGACATAAATGATATGACAGGTTGTGATGTCACCCCTCCCCCCGCCACCAGGTCTACCATATAATCCATAGATATCAGATATTCAGATTCGGGGGATGCAAAATGTACCTTGTCCTGTGTGGTGTTAAATCCTTGCATTGATTAGATGGATCCATTCTGTTATAGGAGCACAGTGTCTCACGCTGGACGCAGTATAGAGGGCGGGGCTTTGCTGTCGCTGTTGTGGGTCGTGTAATGAAGCGCGATGAGAGCGAACGTTAAAATGTTTATTTATATCTATCTTATACTTTTCTTTTGTAGATAATCACCAATAACTGAGCATGAAGTCGCCGCGCAGACACTGGAGCGCCACGAAGCGGAAACATTGTGTCTGTTCCTATATTGTATCAATAAAGCCCGTTGTGTCACACGTTTAGCGTCTGCATTAGTAATTTCCCTCGATCCTGCTGCCACGTGATTCCAGGTGATTAAGGCGCATTTCCAATTAGAAGCAATTACTGAGGTTTAATGGACACGATGATCATATGGGGGGGGGCAGGCAGACAAAATAACATAAATAATTAATAATCTTTGGTTTCAAGGGGCACCAGAAAATAATCAATCACCAAGGGGTTAATGGAAATACAAGCCTACAATTGTGTTTTATTTGTCCTAAAATAACCAACAATAAAGATTAAACTCCATAAAGTTTCCGTCATTAAACTGCTGAGATATTGGTATTCAGGCAAAACACAAGCCTAGGTAAGACGTGACGCGCGGCTGGTTGGGAAGTCCATGGCGGAACATGGGAATAAGTTCCCATTGGAAGGGGTGAGAGTAAAGTGACAAAATGACATGATGGGATTTCGGGGGATAGTAATGGAAAAGGCAGATGGAGATGAAGCAGCACTGGGAGATAACGGCCAGTAGAGAGTGCCGGGAAACGAGAGCATCGCTGTGAGCAGACCAACCCCTAGCATTTATGGAGCCTTAGGTGAGAAGGTTTTGGGACCCCTCACCATGCTTTCAATGCTACACCTCCATATTGTCTTTTTTATAACACAGATGCACACACTGACCCCCTGCTCACTGATCTTAACAAATAGAGACCCCTACCCCCAGATAGACATCCTGTGACCTCTCTCGTTCTCAAATTATTATTATTTATATGGCGCCAACAATTTCCGCAGCGCTTTACAATAACCAAAGGGAACAAAATACATATAAACGGACATAGGATGGAAACACTAGGTGTAGAGGGCCCTGCTCATAGGAGCTTACAGTCTAGAGGTTTTGGGGTTGAGGAAGACGCGGGGAGTTTTACTGGATGTCAGGATCATTAGTGCCAGTGGTTTGGGAATGGGGGGCCATAGAAGTCGCTTCAATCAAGTGTGAGTAGGTGAGCAGAGGGAGGAGTTGCATCAGTGATGTGGCACGCTAATCTGAACGCATTGCTGACATTAACCCCTTCACTGCGGAGGACGCGCTGAGCGCGTCCACCCGCAGGTAGCGTTCCTTGCGGAGGACGCGCTGAGCGCGTCCTCCCTTTGGGGCCAGTGATCGGCTGGGTTCCGGCCGATCGCTGTGCCCCCCCGGTGCGGGCTGACATCCTTGATGTTAGCCCAGCAGCCGGGACCGCCGCCGGCACAATTAGATGTCATCGCGGCGGCGCGATGACATCTAATTCAGGCGCCCCCCGCATGTGCGGAGGAGGCGCCTGAAAGGGAGGGGGGGAGGTCCTTCGGACCTCTCTCCCTCCCGATTGCCGGGGTGCAGGGGGTTAATCCATGCACCGTTTGGAAGGGCACAGCCTGCCCTTCCTAACGGTACTTGGAATTAACCCCATGGGGGCCGGATCACAAATCGGCGCCAAAAAGCGCCGGTTCGTGATCCTTTCCCGGAGCTGGCCGACATCTTGGATGTCGGCAAGCTTCCGGGAATGCCCCTGAGGACTGGCGTCATCGTGCATAGCACGATGACGCCAGTCCTGGATTTAACCCCTAACTGCCACCAATGGTGGAGATAGGGGGTTCCAATGAACCCCCTATCTCCCGATCCGTGGCAGTTAGGGGTTAATGTTTGATATTGTTGGATCGGCCAGAACATGGCCGTTCCAACAATACCAAACATGACTATGAAAAAAGTTTTTTTTAAAAAAACATATGAAAAAATGTTGCCTGAAACACTTCAGAATTCCATTCACATCGTTCACCTGAGTTGGATGTACATTCCCTCAAATTAAAGCTGACAGTCTGCAGTTAAAGCACATTGTGTTTGTTTCATTCCAACTCCATTGTGGTGGTGTATCGAGCCAAAGATGTTACAATTGTGTCGCTGTCCCAATATTTCTGGATCTGACTGTATATAAGATATACATGATGAATACATGATGAAGTACAGAGAGGAACTGTGTATTAATCAATATATGATGTGGAAAATGGCACAAAAACAGGTATATGAGAAAAGAGGAAGGTCCTATCAACGACAGCACCATAGGTGTGGAGGTGAAAACACAATCTATTTACGTATTGACAATAAAGTGCTATAGATAAAATTTGGTACGGGGATAAGTTGTTATAAACAATATTAAATAAAGTGCATATAGTGAGATAAGTGCGGTTTCATCGAGTTCCTATCAGGCTGATTATTAGTGTCCAAAAGTTACTATAGTCCCGTATAATTCGGACGGTCCAAACGGATATTTTAGATGAAAGTGCAGAAAGTTGCAATCAGCGTTAAACACTCAGGGTAATTCAAAGAGAATCGAAAAGTCATTACACGTTCGGTGACTTTTCGTTCTCTTCAATTCGGTTTGTTTTGCCGATCCCATTTCGGCGACCCTGTGGTGCATTCAGCAAACAGCACAGGGTCCCCGAATTGCAGGGAAAAGTCACAGCAAGCCCGCCGAAAACTCACCGCAAAACCCGGCAAATGCACACCGAAAACCCGCAGAAACATCTGGATTAACACGCCGGAAAAAACAGAGCAGGAGCCGATCACAGCCGCCGGAAAAAGCCGACACCGCAGACGAATGCAGTGAATAAATTAGAAAAACAGTTTGCTCGAATGTTTGAAAAGTGAAACGCTGTTTGCAAAGAAACTACTGAGCGAAAATGTCTGAAATTTACATATAAAATCCAATGAATGATAATAAAAAGGGCTGTTACAGAAAAAATAAGTAAACTTAAATAAAAAAAAATATGATTTTTTTTAAAAAAAAAAAATCCAGAAAAATGCTTAAAATATCCTAAAAAAATCTATAAATAAAGAGACTTTTTACTGCATAATTTTATAATGAACGGTTTATTAGATATTGGATTAGAATGGGAATATTTTTAACATTGAAGCCTATGGGATTCTCCTGAATTAACTTGCCGAATTAAACCACCAAATGGCAGGGCATTTCGGGAACCTTTCACTGCTGGTTTGTGTTCTCTGAATAGCCGAAGCAGTGCTTTTTTATGGGGATTTCACTGCCCTCGAACAGGCACCGAACAGGCACCGTATGTGCAGGCAATTCGCCAGGATTTGTCGAATTGCCTGCTCTCTGGATAGCCGAATGGCCAGGAAAGGCAACCGAACGCTGATTTTCACTTCGGTTCCCTTTCTCAAGCAAATCGGATAACCCTGACTGTCTTATAAGTGGAAAATTATTCCTAGAAAAAGAAAAAGTGCACATGCAAAAAGGTGCATTAAAAAAGAAAGAGTTCTTTAGAAGTTGTGGATAAACATAAGGGGTTATTAAGATTGCACCAAAATGTTGCTTACATTCGTTCCCTGCGCTTCCCTGCACTTCGGGGAATAAAGTTCCCCACCCTGCGGTGTATTCAGCATTCACTAAAGAGTCCCCGGAGTGCAGGGAGAACCTGCCGCAAACCTGCTGAACACGCCAGAGAAAACCTGCAGGAAAACCCACGCGGACACGCCAGAGAAAGCTGACGAGCTGCCGATCACAGACCAAACACTGGAAACAGCCGACAAGCTGACGAAAGTGATAAAAAATACAATACTCTTGAATGTTTGAAAAGTGAAACGCTGTTTACAAAAAAACTACTGAACGAAAATGTCTGAAATTCACATATAAAATCCAAGGAATGATAATAAAAAGGGCTGGTACAGAAAATATAAAAAATTGCTATTTAAAAAAACAATTCCCCAAAAAATCCCCAAAAATGCCTAAACGATGTTAAAAAATAAATAAACAGACTTTTACTGCAAATCAAAATAATAAACGGTTTATTCGATAGTGCATAAAAAATGGGAACATTTTTAACATTGAAGCCTATGGAATTCGCCTGAATAAACCTGCCGAATGAAATCACTGAACATCAGGGCATTTCTCTGACATTTCTCTGCTGTTCGGTGTCTTTGAATAGATTAACCATTGCTTCTCTATGGGGGATTTCACTGTCATTGAACAGGAACAGTATTTTGCCAAAATTTGGTGAACTGCCTGCTTTCTGAATAGCCAAATGGCCACGATATGGCACAGTATGAGGAAATTCACTGTTCGGTGCCATTTCAGGGCCAGGTCTCCTCTCTCTGAATAACCCTGATGGAAACTGTAACCCTAACATAACCCTAACCCTTGCTATAACCATAACTATATCATAAAGAGAAACGGTAACCCTAACCTAACCCTAACCCTAACCATATTACACATACAAGGTTATTCAAAGAGATCCGAATGGCTGCCGAAAGGAAACCGAACGCTGAAAATCAGCCTTCGGTTACCTTTCCTGGCCATTCGGCTATCCAGAGAGCAGGCAGTTCGCCAAATACTGGCGAATTGCCTGCACATACGGTGCCTGTTCGGTGCCTGTTCGAGGGCAGTGAAATCCCCATAGAGAAGCACTGCTTCATCTATTCAGAGAACACAAACCAGCAGTGAAAGGTTCCCGAAATGCCCTGTCATTCGGTGGTTTCATTTGACAGGTTTAATCAGGCGAATCCCATAGGCTTCAATGTTAAAAATATTCCCGTTTTAATTCAATATCTAATAAACTGTTCATTATAATATTCTGCAGCAAAAGTCTCTTTATTTATAGATTTTTTCGGATATTAAGATTTTTCTGTTTTGTTTTTTTTAAAAAAAAAAAATATTTTTTAACTTTACTTTTTTCTGTAACAGTCCTTTTTATTATCATTCATTGGATCATATGTAAATTTCAGACATTTTCACTCAGTAGTTTCTTTGCAAACAGCGTTTCACTTTTCAAACATTCGAGCAAACTGTTTTTTTAATTTATTCACTGCATTCGTCTGCGGTGTCGGCTTTTTCCGGCGGCTGCTCTGCGCTCTGATTGGCTCCTGCTCGGCTTTTTCCGGCGTTTTCGGCAGGTTAATCCAGATGTTTTTGCGGGTTTCAGCGTACATTCGCCGGGTTTTTGCGGTGAGTTTTTGGCGAGTTTGCGGCGGCTTTTCCCTGCACTTCGACGGCCCTGTGGTGCTTGCTGAATACACCACAGGGTCGCCGGAATGGGATTGCCGAATTGGCCAGAATTGAAGAGAACGAAAAGTCACCGAACGTGCGGTGGCTTTTCGATTCTCTTTGAATTACCCTGATAGAAACTGTAACCCTAACCTCAGTTGGGCTGCTGTTCATGGTGCCGAATAGATTTCAGCACCAAGGACAGAAGCCACCGAACACAGACAGACTGAAGGAAAGAAATAAGAAGCCGCTGCATTCGGCAAAGAAAAAAAGCCTTGTTGTTTTAAAATAATTAGGAATCCAAAAATTCCAACAAAAATGATTAAAAAAATTAATAAGGAGACTTTTTGCTGCAAGTGAAAAGAATAATCGGTTGAATAAATATTTAATAAGAACTGGGGATATTTTTTACTTTTAAACCTGTCGAGCGAAGAACCAAAAATCAATGTATTTCAACTGACATTTCGGTGCTGTTTGGCGATCTCTGAATAGATTAACCATTACATGTCTATGAGGAATTTTACTGCTGCCGAACTGCACCGAATGGCATCATGGTACTGTCCATGTCCCATGGTGCTGAATACAACAGATTGAGCACCACATCCAATGGACAGGGACGTGGTGCTGAATCTAAGTTAAACGATATAGTGAATCAATTCGTAAAAACGGAATCAAGTCGTTATATTTTGTTTTGTTCTGTTTTGTTTTCGTTCTGTTTTGGACAGAATGATTTGTTATTTCGGACGTGCTTCCGAAATACGAAACAGTAAATTTTGTCCGAATTTTGATTCGGAACGAAACAAAACAAAAATTTCTAATACCAAACCCTAGTCCTAACTCTAATCATGTGACACATAGAAACTGAAACCCTAACCTAACCCTACACCTAAACCTAACCCTAAAAAAATCATATGATGCATATAAACTGTAGCCCTCATACTAAACCAACTCTAACCATAACCCTTATCGTATGACACACAGAATCAGTAAATGTAAGCCTAACCTAACCCTAACACGAGTTCTGTCCCTAGCACAAACTCTAACCCGAGCCCTAACCATAGCTCTAACCTTCACCTTCATCCTAATCCTAGCCCTTTGATCTTTTTTTTACGTATTATACATAAAGATTCCAAATTTCAGAAACTGACAAATATAAATCGATCACAGCGCAGAGCAGCCGCCGGAAAAACCCGAAACCGCAGACGAAGGAGGTGAAGAAAAAAAAAACAGTACGCTTGAAGGTTTGAACAGTGAATCGCTGTTTGCAAAGAAACTACTGAGCGAAAATGTCTGAAATTTATATATGATCCAATGAATGATAATAAAAAGGGCAAAAAAATCCCAAAAATGCCTAAGAGATCCTAGAAAATCTAACACTAAAGAGACTTTTTACTGCAGAATATTAGAATAAACGGTTTATTAGATATTGAATTAAAACGGGAATATTTTTAACATTCCACACTAAACAGAGTGTGAAGATGTATCCCCAAGAGGAATAGAAACTGCAGTTCACAGCACTCTCCACCAACGTGCTAGAATATAGACATATAGAAAAAAATAGAACATGCAGTACAATACAACCTTATAGATGGTCAAATAAGTTTGCTGATACAGGATCTTCAAGAAAGTGCAAAGCCTCTCGAATCAGAGCATACACAAGAACATAGCGTAATACTGCCAAAAATTTAATAAAACATAAAACCACAAAAAAGAAGCCACTCACAAAATTAGTGGCACACAATGAATAAAAAGTGTGCAACAGCGCATATTTAAACAAGTCGTTCGAATAGTCACCGCAGCCGGAAAGACATCGTCCTTAAAGCGTAGTTTCTGCAGGAGAGCCTGGCCAGGATACCACTCCGTGCTGAGAAGTCCAAATCCCAGGTGGAACCACAGTCCTTCAGAACGACCAATTAGGGAACCGAAGACCTGGAGCCATCCGAAATGAATGATGGACGATCCGACTCGCGGACGAATAATGGATCGTCCATTATTCGTCCGCGAGTCGGATCGTCCATCATTCATGGTTTTATGTTTTATTAAATTTTTGGCAGTATTACGCTATGTTCTTGTGTATGCTCTGATTCGAGAGGCTTTGTACTTTCTTGAAGATCCTGTATCAGCAAACTTATTTGACCATCTATAAGGTTGTATTGTACTGCATGTTCTATTTTTTTCTATATTTTTAACATTGAAGCCTATGGGATTCGCCTGAATAAACCTGACGAATTAAACCACCGAATGGCAGGGCATTTCGGCAACTTTTCACTGCTGGTTTTTGTTCTCTGAATAGCCGAAGCAGTGCTTCTCTACTGGAAATTCACTGCCCTCGAACAGGCACCGAACAGGCACCGTATGTGCAGGCAATTCGCCAGGATTTGGCGAACTGCCTGCTCTCTGGATAGCCGAATGGCCAAGCAAGGTAACCGAACCCTGATTTTCAGCATTCGGTTACCTTTCTCCAGCAATTCGGATCTCTTTGAATAACCCTGAATGTTTTCAGATTCCACAACAATCCAAACCGAGACGAGTTTTTCAGCGCTGCACTTATCTAAATGTAATACTTGAGCTGAGCATCATGGGAGATGTAGCTCCAAAATATATTTAGGACCAAGGTTGCAGACACCTGGTCTAGACGAAGAAATGTGACAGGAGTTCTCGTTAACCTCCTGCTGCTCTGCACCTTTAAAAGAACTGGACGTGACACAATAATGCGAGGTGGACGCACAGCATGGGGAACGCAAAGTGAAAAGGAAGCTGCCCCGAGATATAACTGTATGATATGGAAATAACAAAAAAGACACGTCCATACTGACGTTGACCAAACAACAATAAAAACAAGTTATAGTTCATGTTATCTATACAGGCTGCTGTTTGGAATGATATAAAGCAAACAAGAAACTCCCAGATATGACTGGCTTTGGTCTGATGACGTTCCTTTATGTAGTTTTGTAAATATAGCTTATAATATAAATAAACGTATATAAAAGACTCTTCACTGGCATCTATAGTGAGTGATATCCGTATCTCGGTAGTTCAGTATGTGCGTCACATGTTACGTGGGTGATTCACTGGCTTTAACACAATAAAACACGGTAGCTTGTTAATTTGGACAAAAGGTTGTCTTTTTGGTTTTGGTGAAAGATGTGCCCCGGTATAGAATGCAATTAACGGAATATACTGTATATGATATGTATTGTATCAACAAAATGTGTGTTATATTATGTTATAAAAGATCTATCTATCCCATGTCTATCTATCTATCCTATATCTATCTATCTATCTATCTATCTATCTATCTATCTATCTATCTATCTATCTATCTATATCTATCTATCTATATCTATCTATCTATCCCATATCTATCTATCTATCTATCTATCTATCTATCTATCTATATCTATCTATCTATCCCATATCTATCTATCTATCTATCCCATATCTATCTATCTATCTATCTATCTATCTATCTATCTATCTATCTATCTATCTATCTATCTTCTATCCCATATCTATCTATCTATCCCATATCTATCTATCTATCTACCCCATATCTATCTATCTATCTATCTATCTCTATCTATCTATCTATCTTATCTATCTATCTATCCCATATCTATCTTTCTATCCCATATCTATCTATCTATCTATCTATCTATCTATCTATCTATCTACCCCATATCTATCTATCTATCTATCTATCTATCTATCTATCTATCTATCTATCTATCTATCTATCTATCTATCTATCCCATATCTATCTATCTCTCTATCCCATATCTATCTATCTATCCCATATCTATCTATCTATCTATCTATCTATCTATCTATCTATCTATCTATCTATCTATCTATCTATCTATCCCATATCTATCTATCTATCTATCTATCTATCTATCTATCTATCCTCTATCTATCTATCTATCTATCTATCCCATATCTATCTATCTACCCCATATCTATCTATCTATCTATCTATCTATCTATCTATCTATCTATCCCATATCTATCTATCTATCTATCTATCTATCTATCTATCTATCTATCTATCTATCTATCTATCTATCTATCCCATATCTATCTATCTATCTATCTATCTATCTATCTATCTATCTATCTATCTATCCCATATCTATCTATCTATCCCATATCTATCTATCTATCTATCTATCTATCTATCCCATATCTTCTATCTATCTATCTATCTATCTATCTATCTATCTATCTATCTATCTATCTATCTATCTATCTATCCCATATCTATCTATCTATCTATCTATCTATCTATCTATCTATCTATCTATCTATCTATCTATCTACCCCATATCTATCTATCTATCTATCTATCTATCTATCTATCTATCTATCTATCTATCTATCTATCTATCTATCTATCTCATATCTATCTATCCCATATCTATCTATCCCATATCTATCTATCTATCTATCTATCTATCTATCTATCTATCTATCTATCCCATATCTATCTATCTATCTATCTATCTATCTATCTATCTATCTATCTATCTATCTATCCCATATCTATCTATCTATCTATCCCATATCTATCTATCTATCTATCTATCTATCTATCTATCTATCCCATATCTATCTATCTATCCCATATCTATCTATCTATCTATCTATCTATCTATCTATCTATCCCATATCTATCTATCTATCTATCTATCTATCTATCTATCTATCTATCTATCTATCTATCCCATATCTATCTATCTATCCATATCTATCTATCTATCTATCTATCTATCTATCTATCTATCTATCTATCCCATATCTATCTATCTATCCCATATCTATCTATCTATCTATCTATCTATCTATCTATCTATCTATCTATCTATCTATCTCTATCTATCCCATATCTATCTATCTATCTATCTATCTATCTATCTATCTATCTATCTATCTATCTATCTACCCCATATCTATCTATCTATCTATCTATCTATCTATCTATCTATCTATCTATCTATCTATCTATCTATCTATCTACAGTCAGGTCCAGAAATATTCGGTAATCAACACAATTCTAACATCTTTGGCTCTATACATCATCACAATGGAGTTGGAATGAAACAAACACAATGTGCTTTAACTGCAGACTGTCAGCTTTAATTTGAGGGTATGTACATCCAACTCAGGTGAACGGTGTAGGACTTACAGCAGTTTGCAGATGTGCCTCCCACTTGTTAAGGGACCAAAAGTAATGGGACCGAATAATAATCACAAATCAAACTTTCCCTTCTTAATACTTGGTTGCAAATCCTTTGCAGTCAATCACAGCCTGAAGTCTGGAACGCATAGACATCACCAGACGCTGGGTTTCATCCCTGGTGATGTTCTGCCAGGCCTCTACTGCAACTGTCTTCAATTCCTGCTTGTTCTTGGGGCATTTTCCCTTCAGTTTTGTCTTCAGCAAGTGAAATGCATGCTCAATGGGATTCAGGTCAGGTGATTGACTTGGCCATTGCATAACATTCTACTTCTGTCCCTTCAAAAACTCTTTGGTTGCTTTTGCAGTATGCTTTGGGTCAATGTCCATCTGCACTGTGAAGCGCCGTCCAATGAGTTCTGCAGCATTTGGCTGAATGTGAGCAGATAATATTGCCCGAAACACTTCAGAATTCATCCTGCTGCTTTTATCAGCGTCACATCATCAATAAATACAAGAGAACCAGTTCCATTGGCAGCCATACATGCCCACACCATGACACTACCACCACCATGCTTCACTGATGAGGTGGTATGCTTAGGATCATGAGCAGTTCCTTTCCTTCTCCATACTCTTCTCTTCCCATCACTCTGGTACAAGTTGATCTTGGTCTCATCTGTCCATAGGATCTTGTTCCAGAACTGTGAAGGCTTTGTTAGGTGTTGTTTGGCAAACTCTAATCTGACCTTCCTGTTCTTGAGGCTCACCAATGGTTTACATCTTGTGGTGAACCCTCTGTATTCACTCTAGTGAAGTTAAAGCACATTGTGTTTGTTTCATCCCAACTCCATTATGGTGGTTTATGGAGCCAAAGATGTTAGAATTGTGTCCATGTCCCAATATTTCTGGATCTGACTGTATCTATCTCATATCTATCTATCTCATCTCATATCTGTCTGTCTATCTATCTATCCATCCCATATCTATCTATTTTTCTGTCTATCCTTTCTCTCCTCTATCTGTCCTGCTCTCTTCCTTCCTCTCAACCTCTTTTCCTGGAAACTTCTACTGCCACCAACCCAGCCTCCTATTTCTACCCCCACACCTCTTCTACCTCGAAGGCACCTTGGTGCCCTGAATCCTGAGATACTACTCTCCACCACTATCCATTCACTTCTCCTTCCGATCACAAAAATCTAACTGCTCTGATCAAGCCACTGATATTTTCAACTCCGCCCTCTCCACATCACTGGACAAACTCACTCCTACCACTCTCCGTCCTATAGACTTGTGCACCGATTTTTTTTTCGGTTCGGTTCGTTCGGATTTTGTAAATTTTCGTTTTGGCTCGTTTCGGCAGATTTCCGTTTCGGTTCGGTTCATTTTTCGTATCGACTTTTTTTCGTGATTTCGGAACGTCTGTTCTCCTCGTTTCAAAGTGTCTATTCGTTTTGATGTAATCGAATGGTTCTGCCGATACGATAATTCTGCCGATACGATAATTCTGCCGATACGATAATTCTGCCATTGAGATTTCTCATGTTTTACAAGAAGGATATATTGAGATTTCTCATGTTTTACAAGAAGGATACATTGAGATTTCTCTGGTTTTACAAGAAGGATACATTGAGATTTCTCTGGTTTCCCGGGAAGGATACATTGATATTTCTCATGTTTTACAAGAAGGATACATTGATATTTCTCATGTTTTACAAGAAGGATACATTGAGATTTCTCTGGTTTTACAAGAAGGATACATTGAGATTTCTCTGGTTTTACAAGAAGGATACATTGAGATGCGAATGATACAAAATTACAGAATCAGCGATATAACCGAAAAATACGATGTCTGAAATTACTGAAATGGAACCGAACTCAGGAATGGAGCCGAAATCACGAATGAAACGAAAATGAATTTTGATTTTACACATTTCTAGTCAATTCGAAAATTCTGAAAAGTTTTGGTTTCGGCTCGGAAATTTTTTCGGATCTGCCGTTTTCGGATCCAAAAATTTTCAGAAAAAAAAAAAAAAAAAAACGCTGAATCCGAATGCACGAATCAGGAAATTATGTGAAAATTCCAAAATTCCAAAACACGAAACGCACATCCCTATCCTCCTCCTCCTCTTCTGTCTCTGGCGAAGTGGCAGTTAAACCGACGCATGACAGGGGCTACGCAATGGCTCAAGAAAAAAGATGCCATACTGTGCTTGAGCTGGTTTGTTTAGGGGACAGGAGCCACACCGGGCCATAAATTCTGTCAGCTCTGCAGGGGCAGGTGCAGAGATGGTTAACACCATGCCAGCTTGAGCTGGGAATGGTCATCTGTGATAATGGCAGCAACCTTCTCTCCGTTCTACGCCAGGGTAAGTTGACGTATGTACCATGCCTAGCACACGTCCTAAATCTGGTGGTACAGCGTTTCCTAACCAGGTACCCAGGGCTGGCAGAGCTTCTGAGCCAGGCCAGAAAAGTCTGCAGCCACTTCAGTCGGTCATTCCCAGCAAGTGTTCACCTGGCAGAAATTCTAAGAGAATTCCACCTTCCCACAAACCATCTGATCTGTGACATGCCCACCAGGTGGAACTCGACATTAGCAATGCAGCAGCGTCTGCACAAGCAGCAGAGGGACATCATCGAGTACCTGTGTGAGTATGGCACAAGGACAGGTTCAGGTCAACTTGTTTCCCCCCCCCCCGCAGTGGCTGATGATCAAGGATGCATGCACTGTACTGTCACCATTTGAGGAGGCAGCGAGGATGGTGAGCAGGGACAGTGCATGCATCAGTGACACAATTCCTGCTGGAGCACACTCTGCGGGGAATTATAATTGTGGCTCTAGAGGCAGAGCAGCGGGAGGAAGAGGAGGCCTTCCCTAGCTCTCAAGGCCCCAGTCTTTATGCCGACAGCATTCCTGCAGGTCCTCAGATCAGACAGGAGGAGAATGAGGAGGAGGAGAAATATTTAAGTTGTGGGGGCATTGAAGGTGGGGATTCCCCAAGGGAGGGTTTTGTGTCCCCAGAAACCCAAGGACTAGTACGTGGCTGAGAGGAGGTAGTGCACGATACGGTCATCCTCAGCGACCAGGAACACTCTGAAACTATTGCCACATCCAACCTACGCTGCATGGGCTCCCTTATCCTGCAAAGCCTGCTAAAGGACCCCAGGATTCGTGCTATCAAGGAGAGGGATCATAACTGGTTGGCAACCCTTCTTGATCCACGATACAAGGGTAAGGTTGCAGAGCTCATCCTGCTCTGGTAGGTTACCAAGTGATGACACAGGTGCTTCTGAGGCTGCGGATGATCAGAGGAATAGTGGTGAAGGCCGGGGCAGCTTGACTGATGCCTTTTTACATTTTTTTAGTCCACGACGCTCAGGGACGTCAAATGTAGGCACCCATTGCCAGCGTCTTCACCATATGGTGCAGGACTACCTAGGGGCAAGGGCAGACCTGGATACCTTTACAGCAGATGATCCACTGGCTTACTGGGTGTTGACATTGGATCACTGGCCAGAATTTAGCCAATATGCTATGCAGCTACTAGGTTGCCCTTCATCTAGCGTGCTTTCTGAAAGGACGTTCAGTGCCGCTGGAGGTTTTGTCACAGACAAAAGAGTGCGTCTGTCCACCGACTCTGTAGACCGGCTGACATTTATAAAAATGAATCAGTCCTGGATCAGCAGTTATCAATCCCCCGATGCTGACGTAACGGAATAGATCGGGGATGTCTTCTGCATTCACAAAACCTCCACCACTGAACTCTTCCACAATACCACAAAGGGGTTTCGGTGTGAAGGCACTTGCTGCCACCAAAGGCACAATATTTGGGTGCACTGACGCCTTTACCAGATTCATATCTTTTTAATATAGGACCGCATGGTCCACCCCTGCACTCTTCCTCAATACCACAGAGGGGTTACTGTATGATGGTACTTGCTGGCCTGCCATTAAAGGCACAATATTTGGGTGCACTGATGCCTTTACCAGATTCGTATCTTTTAAATTTTTTGGACCGCAGACCCTGCTCTCTTCCACAATACCACAAAAGTGTTACGGTGTGAATGCACTTGCTGCCATGAAAGGCACAATATTTGGGTGCAGTGACGCCTGTACCAGATTTATATCTTTTTTATTTTTTGGACCGCAGGGTCCAACCCTGCACTCTTCCACAATACCACAGAGGGGTTACGGTGTGACGGCACTGTTGCCGACACTAAAGGCCCAATTTTAAAGCACCTATTGTTACTTTCATCCAAAGCCTGCATAAGTTTCACCATAATTTAGCCAAAAAAAATCACTAAACTTGTTCTGCGCGTCCTAAATGTCTCCTCTTTTCATACAGACTGCCGCCCCCAAGCAGTTGTTTATGAATAGATTAAAGGAAAACCATTCACCCTCATTTGAAATGTGATTTTTTTTTTTTTAAATGTTTCTATACATCCTAGAAATCCGCCACTTCACGGGCAGGTTATGGGACATCCTAGGCACGATATTTGAAGGAATTTTTCATTTTTATTTTTAACCCTTATTTTATGGAAAACTCACTGTTCCTTTAAAAAGTTTTTTTTAAAACTTTTTGTCCTTGTCTCCTGTCCCCCAGGGCACTACCCGGACCCCCATACACCTTTTATGGCAAATATCTAGCATATATGCCCTCTTGGAGGGCACCTTAAAAACCGAACTTTTGAGTCCCATTGACTTGCATTGAGTTCGGTTCGTGTTCGAACTCGAACTTTCGAAATTGTTCGAGTTCGAATGCGAACTGAACACGGGGGTGTTCGGTTCATCACTAGTCATAAGCGTTTTGTTTTGCTGGTAAATGGAGTTAGCCATCCAGTGTTAGTCAGGGATTGACTGTGTTTAGCTAGTGCTCTGGTGAGAGCGAGGAATTGGTTTCTGCTTAATTTTATTTTGAACTGCATGTGAAACACTTTTTGTTGAACTAATAAAGTCTTGTTAAAAGGATTTCCAGTGTCTGTCAAACTTGCCCTAGAAGACTATGCAGACTGATCCCCAATATGTGACGGTCAATCACAATAGATATGGGATAGATACATAGATAAACAGGTATCAGATAGACAGATGATAGATAAAAGTTTACTGAGGGCTATTAACATGTCAGCTGACCTGAGAAATAACCTGTAGAATGAGGAGGTAAAAAAGAACAACACCCTTAGGCTAGAGTCAGACGAACGCAGTGCGAACGCGCGTGCAGCCGCACTTTATCATGGCCGTAGTAGCAGCAAATGACGGGCAATGTAAGAAGTACGGCCGCACAAAAGTGCGGCTGCGCAACGCAAGCGGCAAACAAACGCATTTTTTGTCGAACGTGATACCGCTAGGACTAACGTACGGAGTGCGCTGCGTCCGCTAGAGGCGTGTGTGAGTGATTAAGAGACGTCAGACGCTGCTAATGTCCGGCCAACATAACGTCCAGACGCAAAAAGTGTTTTATGATGATCCGTACAAAATCACGGACGCGAATGCGCGTCGTATGACCGCTATCGCCTATTCCGTGAAAAAATACGTCCATTCGTTCTAACGCACTTTTTCACGACAACGCGAAAAATGCGTTTGTCTGACCCTAGCTTAAAATATAAAGCATAAAACAACCAAAAATATGTCATGTGTCTTATAAGCTCTGTGTGCGTCTCTGTTTCTCTGTTTCTATATGTGGATTTCATAGCTCTCTGTAAAAGCAGTAACAATGCAGATTCCGTGGCTCCTGACGTCATAACTTTCCTTTATGTGACTTTACACGTTAACTGGATAACAATGGTTTTATAGATTTATTGCTGTTTATTCATCGCTGGGTATAAAACACATCGCATGGAAATATCTGTACAGCATTGATCAGTTTGACTTCACATCCTGCGGACACAATGCATTATCTGATACTTTTTACCGTTTTTATATCAACACTGGATGCGGGTAAGTCCGATGCTTTTATCATGCGAGAGGAGCAGGTTTGGGAGACGGACCAGATGTAGCATTTCTAGTAACATGTTGTTGCTTGATTTCAGAGTTATGTAAAGAAAAATTAGACAAATTTTCTTAAAAGATCACATAAATCCTATAGATTGCAAGCTCTTGTGAGCAGGACCTGTACATCTCTATGGAGTCTATTCACAAAGCACCGAAATTGAACGCACATCCGGTACTTTTTATTTTGGGCACTTCAGTTCACTTCTGCGATTCCAATTTGTTGAAAATTCAGCAAATTCACTATTTATCAAATGTCATCGTATTTTGCCAAAAATTGAGTCCCTGAAGCAGTTATTGGACATCGGCAAAAAGTGCCAATAAGTGCTAAAATTGCCTCAGCGAATTCCACTGAAGTAAAATAAATAAATAAGTCTCCTATTCTCCTAATAAGAGGTTAAATAAACAATAAATGCTTTGTAAAACTGTGCCCAAATAATATAAAAGGTCTGTTAAAAGAAATTTAAAAAAAGTCTTAAAAATTACAAAAAATACAAAAAAGTCTATAAAAAACTAAAAAGGGTTTTTGTAAAAACTAACAGGGTTATTCAAAGAGATCCGAATGGCTGCCGAAAGGTAACTGAATGCTGAAAATCAGCGTTCGGTTACCTTTGTTGGCCATTTGGCTATTCAGAGAGCAGGCAATTCGCCAAATCCTGGCGAATTGCCTGCACATACGGTGCCTGTTCGGTGCCTGTTCGAGGGCAGTGAATCCCCATAGAGAAGCAATGCTTCGGCTATTCAGAGAACACAAACCAGCAGGGAAAAGTTGCCGAATTGCTCTGCCATTCGGTGGTTTAATTTGGCAGGTTTTTTCAGGCGAATCCCATAGGCTTCAATGTTAAAAATATTCCCGTTTTAATTCAATATCTAATAAACCATTCATTGTAAAATTCTGCAGTAAAAAGTCTCTTTATTTATAGATTTTTTTAGGATATTCTAAGCATTTTTCTGGATTTTTTTAACTTATTTTTTCTGTAACAGCCCTTTTTATTATCATTCATTGGATTTTATATGTAAATTTCAGCCATTTTCGCTCAGTAGTTTCTTTGCAAACAGCGTTTCACTTTTCAAACATTCAAGCGTACTGTTTCTTTAATTTATTCACTTCACTCGTCTGCGGGGTGGGTTTTTTCCGGCGGCTGCGCTGCGTGTGATCGGCTCCTGATCGGGTTTTTCTGGCGTTTTCGGCTGCTTAATCCAGATGTTTTTGCGGGTTTTCAGTGTGCTTTCGCCGGGTTATGCGGTGAGTTGTCGCCGGGTTTTGCGGTGAGTTGTCGCCGGGTTTTGCGGCGACCTTTCCCTGCAATTCGGGGACCCTGTGGTGCTTGCTGAATACACCGCAGGTTCGCCGAAATGGGATCGCCAAATCGAGCCGAATTGAAGAGAACTAAAAGTCATCGATCGTGCGGTGACTTTTCGATTCTCTTTGAATAAACCTGTAAAATTAATTGATGGTCTTAAAAAAATTTTATATTAATATTCTGTTTATTACATTGAAATCTTTAGGATTCGCCAGTTTAAATCTGTTGAATCGAAATCGCCACAATTTTCGTGCAATTTGGGGATTTGATAGTTCTCTGTGGAACAGTTTCGGTGTGGCAAACTGCGGCAAAATGCACCGCATTTTCCTTTTAATTCCCCAAATACGGGAATTTGAATTTTCTCCAAGATTGCACCAAACAGTGAACTTAAAAGTTTACTGCAATTCGGTGGCAAGTTCGGATGTTAGTGAATAACCCTCTGTTTGTTTTAATTTGGTCCTGTTCCCATTGGTTATTGTACAGCGCTGTGGAAACTGTTGGCGTTATATAAATGATGATAATAATATTATTAATAATAATAAACAAATATAAAAACAAAAACAGATTCTTTTTTTTAAATAATAAACACAATTGTGGTAATTTATAAATTAGGTGAAAAACCTGACATTTTTCAGTAAATAAATGGCTCGGTTTAATTCTATTGGACGTTATTTTGCTTGCAGATATTATTTTTTCCCCAAAAAATATTGACTGTTTCAGTGTAAATAAAAGTGACTGGTCGTGTTCAGTTTGTTTCCCTGTGGACTCGCTGGTATCTCTGCTCCGATAGGAACCCCCGCAGCTTGAGTAACAGTAATAAGTAAGGGGGAGGGGTCCTGAAAAACTGAGAATTACATTTCATATATATATAGATTTTTTTTTTTTATTTAACCGTGCCAGGGAATATATGCATTGATGCACCTGTAAATTCTCGGCGTAGGCGTGTTACGATTTGTGTATTGTTCAGATTATGAACCTGCGAGTACAGGTTGCCCGTACCGAAAAGTATGTTTTGATTTTTACAAGCAAAGAACTTCAATAAAATCTTTATGATTTAAAGGGCCCGTACCACCAAAAAATTAATTGTCTGTTTATTTGATGTTGCTTATTTCTTACATGTGTTTTGTTTATCTCCTGTATGATTACTTAAGAAAATATTTCCCTCTTTATGTGTCACTGGGCGCATCAATTGTGTGATATTTTCCTCTATATGTGTCACTGGGTGCATCCATTGTGTGATATTTTCCTCTATATGTGTCACTGGGTGCATCCATTGTGTGATATTTTCCTCTATATGTGTCACTGGGTGCATCCATTGTGTGATATTTTCCTCTATATGTGTCACTGGGTGCATCCATTGTGTGATATTTTCCTCTATATGTGTCACTGGGCGCATCCATTGTGTGATATTTTCCTCTCTATGTGTCACTGGGCACATCCATTGTGTGATATTTTCCTCTATATGTGTCACTGGGTGCATCCATTGTGTGATATTTTCCTCTATATGTGTCACTGGGTGCATCCATTGTGTGATATTTTCCTCTATATGTGTCACTGGGCGCATCCATTGTGTGATATATTCCTCTCTATGTGTCACTGGGCACATCCATTGTGTGATATGTTCCTCTATATGTGTCACTGGGTGCATCCATTGTGTGATATTTTCCTCTATATGTGTCACTGGGTGCATCCATTGTGTGATATTTTCCTCGTTATGTGTCACTGGGTGCATCCATTGTGTGATATTTTCCTCTATATGTGTCACTGGGCGCATCCATTGTGTGATATTTTCCTCTCTATGTGTCACTGGGCACATCCATTGTGTGATATTTTCCTCTATAAGTGTCACTGGGTGCATCCATTGTGTGATATTTTCCTCTCTATGTGTCACTGGGTGCATCCATTGTGTGATATTTTCCTCTATATGTGTCACTGGGTGCATCCATTGTGTGATATTTTCCTCTCTATGTGTCACTGGGTGCATCCATTGTGTGATATTTTCCTCTATATGTGTCACTGGGTGCATCCATTGTGTGATATTTTCCTCTATATGTGTCACTGGGTGCATCCATTGTGTGATATTTCCCTCTATATGTGTCACTGGGTGCATCCATTGTGTGATATTTTCCTCTATATGTGTCACTGGGTGCATCCATTGTGTGATATTTTCCTCTACATGTGTCACTGGGTGCATCCATTGTGTGATATTTCCCTCTATATGTGTCACTGGGTGCATCCATTGTGTGATATTTTCCTCTATATGTGTCACTGGGTGCATCCATTGTGTGATATTTTCCTCTATAGGTGTCACTGGGTGCATCCATTGTGTGATATTTTCCTCTATATGTGTCACTGGGTGCATCCATTGAGTGATATTTTCCTCTATATGTGTCACTGGGTGCATCCATTGTGTGATATTTTCCTCTATATGTGTCACTGGGTGCATCCATTGAGTGATATTTTCCTCTATATGTGTCACTGGGTGCATCCATTGTGTGATATTTTCCTCTATATGTGTCACTGGGTGCATCCATTGTGTGATATTTTCCTCTATAAGTGTCACTGGGTGCATCCATTGTGTGATATTTTCCTCTATATGTGTCACTGGGTGCATCCATTGTGTGATATTTTCCTCTATATGTGTCACTGGGTGCATCCATTGTGTGATATTTCCCTCTATATGTGTGACTGGGTGCATCCATTGTGTGATATTTTCCTATATATGTGTCACTGGGTGCATCCATTGTGTGATATTTTCCTCTACATGTGTCACTGGGTGCATCCATTGAGTGATATTTTCCTCTATATGTGTCACTGGGTGCAGCCATTGTGTGATATTTTCCTCTACATGTGTCACTGGGTGCATCCATTGTGTGATATTTCCCTCTATATGTGTCACTGGGTGCATCCATTGTGTGATATTTTCCTCTATATGTGTCACTGGGTGCATCCATTGAGTGATATTTTCCTCTATATGTGTCACTGGGTGCATCCATTGTGTGATATTTTCCTCTACATGTGTCACTGGGTGCATCCATTGAGTGATATTTTCCTCTATATGTGTCACTGGGTGCATCCATTGTGTGATATTTTCCTCTATACGTGTCACTGGGTGCATCCATCATGTGATATTTTGTGTTGTATCTTTCCATCACTTGCTCCTCACTCTGTGGCTTTGGCCATAGAATGGAGTGAATGGGTCAGTCACCGACTCACCTCATTGTATTGTGTAGGATGTATTCAAAGGACATCACCGGGGGATAGATTAGCAGTCTTTTAAGATCCCTGTCTTATCTCATTCAGCTGCTGGCACTTATCTCAGGTAGCTTGGAGAACAATAGACCTCATCCACATCATTAGCTGTTACATACTGTAAGTTAGATAAACAACTGCGGGACAGAAAGCTGTTGATAAATGTTTTATGTTTTATTATGGGAAAAATCCACAAAATGGTAACAAGATAAAAAAAATAAGTTTATCTTTTTCTTTTTACATGCAATTGCTTCAAAAAGAAAAAAAACAGCAGCATGTGTTTTATAATGTAATTTTATTTGTAATGTAAAAGTAATCTAGTTACAGCTTATTGAGGAGGTAGTGCCCCTTTAAGACCTGACAAAGGGAGGCTTTATTTCTTGATGAGATTAAAGGTTTTATTCAGAGCACCGAATTGGCCACCGAATTGCGCCGATTGGTGAATTTCCCCCGTATGGTGTGATTTTGTGGCGTTTCGGCTATTCAAAAAGTAGACAGTTTGTCAAATAATGGCGAATTGCCAGCAAAATACGGTGCCTGTTCGCGGGCAGTGAAATCCCCCAAAGCTAAGTAATGGTTAATCTATTCAGAGACACTGAACAGCAGCAAAAAGTTGCCGAAATGCCCCGATGTTTCATGCAACAACTTTAATCAGGCGAATCCCATAAGTTTAAACGTAGCAAAAAATTCCATTTTTTTTCTTAAATATTTATTCAACCGTTTATTCCTTTCATTTCCAGCAAAAGTCTCTTTATTAATTTGTCCTTTAGAATTTTTTCAGCCAAATTTTTATTTCATATATTTTTGTAAATGGTGGTTTTTTTTTTTATACTGTAATGAACCTTTTATTGCTATTCATATATTATTCCCAGGCATTTTCATGCATCATTTTTTTTTGTTTAAACGACCTTTAAGGCTAGGGTCAAACGAAAGCATTTTTACACGCGAACGTAAAAAAGTGCGTCCGAACGAATTGACGTATTTTTTCACGGAATTCGCGGAAACGGTCATACGATGCGCATTTTTCGTGCGTGATTTTGTACGGATCGTCAATAAAACTCTTTTTGCGTCTGGACGTTATGTTGGCTGGACATTAGCAGCGTCTGACATCTCCTAATCACGCACACACGCCACTATGCCGCAGCTGCGCACTCTGTACGTCCGTACCAGCGGTTCGGCGTTCTCGAAAAAATGCGTTCGTTTTCCACTTGCGTTGCGCGGCCGGACTTTCGTGCGACCGTACATCGTATATTGGCCGTCATTGCCCGTCATTTGCTGCTAGTGCGGCCGTAATTATGTGCGCCAGAACGCACGTTAAAAGTGCGCTGGTCTGACCCCAGCCTTAACCCTTTCGGTGCTGAGGCATTTCATGCCTGTGTGCAGAGGTCATTTTTACCGATTTCGCTCATCATGTTTAACCGCGTTTTGAAGGCTTATTTTACTATATGACCCAGACATATTATATATCGTTCTTTCCGACAGACTCAGCAGATTCATAATATGTCATTTTTATATGTATACGTCATGTTCTGTCTGTATATTATAACAAAAAATGCAATAAAATTTTAATTTTCAATAATTTACAACGTGTAAAGTGTTTTTTTTTCACATTTTAACATGCGAGCATTTGCGGTTATATTTTCTATGGGGTGCGCTTGTTAAAAAAATTAGAGATGGGGACTCGTTACATTTTTTTGGGGGGAAAATCATGCGATTTTTAACAAACGCACCCCATACAAAAATCGTTAGTGCAGCATCATTGTTCACATTATAATTGAAATGGGAACAATATTGCTGCATTAACAAAAACAAAAACAAAAAAAATGTTTATTTTTTTGTTTATTATTTTTTTAAAATATATATATATATTTTTTAAAAAACCATTTTACTTGGTCATGTTTGGTATCGTTGGAAAGGCCATGCTCTTGCCGATCCAACGATAACAAACATTAACCACTAGCTTCCACGGATCAGGAGATAAGGGGTTCCAATGAATCCCTTATCTCCACCATTGGTGGCAGCTAGGGGTTAACTCCAGCACGATGCAAGATGTTGGCCAGCTCCGGGAAAGGATCACGATCCGGCGCTTTTTGGTGCTGAATCGTGATCCGGCCCCCAAGGGGTTAAAGCCAGGCACCGTTTGGAAGGGCAGGCTGTGCCCTTCCAAACAGTGCCTCACTTTAACCTCTGGCCCCCGCGATCGAGAGGGAGAGAGGTCTGAAGGACCTCCCCCCTCCCTTTCAGGCACCTCTTCCGCACTCGCGGGGGGGGGCCCTGAAATAGATGTCATCGCGTCACCGCGATGACATCTATTGGTGCCGGTGGTGGTCCCGGGTGCTGGGCTGACACTGAGGATGTCAGCCCGCACCGGGGGGCACAGCGATCAGCCGGAATCCGGCCGATCGCTGGCTGCAAAGGGAGGAAACACTCAGAGTGTCGTCCGCAGCCAGCGCTTCCTGCGGCTGGACGCGCTGAGCGCATCCACCGCAGCAAAGTGGTTAAAAGATTCATTTGTTTGTTTTTTTTAGCCCTGTTCGGAAGCTGATCGGCTTTTTTCGCCGGCATTTGGTGGGTTGTCAGCTGCATTTGGGGGTTTGCAGATATGTTCGGCGGCTCCTTTCGGTGCGCTTTGGGGTCCCTGCCCAGAATACTGAATTTACCGCAGGGTTGGCGAATTAAGCTGCTGAAGGGCGCCGAAGGAGAGAGCACTGAAATGTCGCTGAAGATTCGGTGCTCTCTGAATTACCCCTAAATTACAATATAATAATATCATTTTTAACCAATATTCCCTTTGTATGCAGTAAGTGATACAACCAGACGGACTCATTTCTTCCATAAACCTTACAACTCATTCTATTGTTTTATTTATTTGCAGATCTGGGTTTGGCTTCAGATACACTATTTATAGAGAGTGACACAATGTGATACATTGTAATTAGGACAGTCTGTTTTTGTTACAGTTTACGGCTGTGGACCTGTGATCCTCCCAAACACTACTGTTGCAAACGGAGAAGCTGAGCCTCATAGCTGGCCCTGGCAGGTGAGCATCACTCCACGGTTTTCATGGGGCATTAAGGACTCGCTGGGCACCTTCTAATAACACCTGTCCCCTCAATCTGGACCTGTGACATCATGCGCTGTACCCTGTATATTTATTAGAGGCATTTGTTCTGTCAGTGTAAAACTCTTTGAAGCCTCCAACAAGTGACATTTTGTTTTTTTTCAATGGCCATACCAAGCATAAGACCCCCCCCCCCGCCAGGTCAAGGTAAATCTTGTGGGTGAGTAAATCTGAACATTCGCAAAACCGACAAGAACATAAACACGAGAAAATAAATAATAACAGCAGATCCACTGAGCTGGTCGGTTGGACAACAGATTCAAGTTGTGACAAGAAATAGAACAATGAGCTTTTATTAGGGCGCAGCCAGTGCCAAAGATAAAATTGATCATGATGCACACATAGACAAACATATATATTTAACCCCTTAGGCTAGGGTCAGACGAAAGCATTTTTCCCCGCGAAAGTGAAAAAGTGCGTCCGAACGCATTGACGTATTTTTTCACGGAAGGCACAAAAACGGTCAGACGACGCGCATTTTCGGGCGTGATTTTGTACGGATCGTCAATAAAACACTTTTTGCGTCTGGACGTTATGTAGGCTGGACATTAGCAGCGTCTGACATCTCCTAATCACGCACACACACCGCTATGCCGCAGCTGCGCACTCAGTACGTCAGTACTAGCGGTTCAGCGTTCTCAGAAAAATGAGTTCAAATTCCACTTGCGTTGCACGGCCAGACTTTTGTGCGGCCGTACATCGTATATTGGCCGTCATTGCCCATCATCTGCTGCTAGTGCGGCCGTAATTATGTGCGCCAGAACGCATGTTAAAAGTGCGCTGGTCTGACCCCAGCCTAAAAGGACCAAGGGTCTTTAAAGTCAATGCATTTATGAACAGTTCTATAATTGGTCATTAAGGGGTTAAAAGAAAAACCTACTATTAGTATACCCAATGTATAGAGTATATGTATAGAAACATTTATATTCTTTATAGAAACCAAAGATAATTGGTATATATGTCCATTCGAAAAGTTTTCGTTTTGGCTCGAAAATTTGTTCGGATCTGCCGTTTTCGGATCTGAAAATTTTTGAAAAATCGTCCGAATCTGAATGCATGAATCGGGAAATTTCTTAAATTCCGAAATTCCGAAACCCGAAACGAACATCCCTAAATTTCATACATACCCGGCATTGGAGGAAGATTCCCTAATCTAAGGTTTGGGCTACCTTGAGAAAATTAGGAAGCAAAACACCTGAATGCATTTACCCACTCAGAGCCAGTGCTGGGGCTCTATATTTGTGAGTGGAACCAATACAAATAAGCGTATTTAAAATTAATTTTTCGGTACGCTCTGCACTATTATACGCTATCTGTTTCTTTTTTATGATCCATATGGATGATGTGTATTAAGAAACCACCTGAAACTCAAGAGCGACTACCATCGCGCTACCAGATACGTTACTTTAACATTTTCATTAAGTAGTTCGGCAGTTCGAATGATATCAGATGCGTTTTTCGGCGTTTGTTCGGCGGGGTGTCTGCGGTTTTGCAGCGGAGTTTTGAGTCAGTTCCCTGCACTCCAGGGAACCCTGTTATAAATTCAGCATTCACCGCAGGGTGGGAAAATTTGAATTGATGTGCAGGGAGAGCACCAAAATGAATAACCCTCAGAGTATTACAGAGGGAAAGGAGTGAATTTTTACAGCAATTTTTAGTTTCTCCACAGCGGGCGCACTTAACCTAAAAAAAAATATGCAAACAGTCTTTGATAAACCAATGATTGCTTTTCAGTGTATCACAATGCATAATCAAGTTAACCCTTTCGCTACCGAAGGTGATATATTATTTACCGTGCGCAAATAAACAGTGATATATTTGGAAGTATCAGTATGTATAAACACTATTTTCACTCTTTCAGGTGTCCCTGCAGTATGAAAAAGATGGTGAATATATCCATACATGCGGCGGCTCGCTCATACATCGTTTCTGGGTGTTGACGGCTGCACACTGTTTCTTGTAAGAGTTTCCTTTGTTCCTGCGTTCAGTTACTGGTGTCAGAAGTGGGATTATTATATAACAAATGCATTGAGTGTATTTCAAAGCCGGACTCTTTACGTATAGAATGTAATATCTAGACCAGTGGTTCCCCACCCTGTCTGCGGGCCCCAATAACAGTAGAGATTTTAAGGATTGGAAGATACTGAATCCTGCAATCTCTGCGCAGCTAATGATATCCATTGGGCTGTACTTCCTATAGATGAAAAACCTGCTCCCTAAAGACAGGGGGCTCCTATTCCAAGCTTGGTGTAAACTTAACCAGAGTTGTTGTAAGCTTAGCAACGCCATAGACCTCGGGCCAGATCACACCCTGGAGGCAAAGCACAGCACGACTCGACTCTGCTTATTTTCAACCAATCATATTCCAACCGAGACGCGAGCTGAGCCGAGATTGAAGGGTATTGGGTAAACCTGTATTCTGGCGCCACCTAGTGGTTCCTTAGTAGTTAACACAGCAAGATGTATGTAAGAGATGTATAAGAGACAAGATGATGGCAGAGTGTATATATATCAATTTAAAAGTAAATACACAAAGGGTAAAACCTACAGATTTGCTGAAAGCCAACAATTACAGACAGTACATGGTTGACTATATCAGATTAAAAGCCAATAATTATAGACAATGCACAGTTGACTATCAGGTTAGTCCATGGATTGATATAGCCCCCAATGCTGCAGATAAGTGTAATATAAAAGTGGTGGACAGGGGTAAAACCATAATGTTCCATATAAGCTGGATAAATAAATGTGGAATACAGCAGCTAGTCCCCTTCACACGGTGCTATATCCCTAACCACCAAACAGTAATAAAGTAGCAAAATGTGATGGATTCCGGCGCTTCTTTCAATATCAATATTGATCCTACTCACTATTCAACCTCAGACTGTATTTGAAAGAAGCGCTGGACTCCATCACATTTTGCATTTTGAGCTGAGTTTGTGCCTTGCGCATAGCACCAGGTTACTGTATATTAGCATGTCTTATACTTTGTATGAGATGTTAATGTGGCCCGGCAGATGGAGAACATGCTATTCCAACCTTCTCGCTCTCCATCTGCATCTGACGTTATTCAGAAAAAATAGTTTCTCACACCACGGGGTTAATTGAGCACAATCACATAACACACAAAGCTAAACCCACCCAACAATCCCATACTCACCTCCAATACTTCAGTGCAGAGAGCGCCGCAAACCGCAGCTTCGTTGCTCCGAGGCACAAACAGGTCCCAGGGTTCCTCTGCGCGTCACCCGCCACCTCAGCCGTTTCTCATTTGCACAAGCTCACCTTCGTCTCAATGGACTCCTGGAGCAGATAGCAGCGCGGCGCTTAGCTTTGCTGGCGTTACCACCTTGTCGCTGCACAGTATGCTTTAACGTCCTGGCTGTGGTCAGGACCAACATTTTTAACGTTGAAGTTTGGCTTTCACCCTGCAGGTCATGTCGCAAGTACCGGATTGTTCTTGGGGAACATGACCTCAGCGTTGATGAAGTGTGGAAAAAAACATATCTGTGAATCCTGATGATATTCATATCCATGAGAATTGGACGCACGGCTATTTGTCTCTTGGGTAAGCTGCGTCAAGCATTGTTCTTTTCTAACACCCGAGCAGAGGTGACTCTAGGATTTGGTGCAGTAGGACGTCGCCTGATGCCACATTCTAACTGGGGTCTGACATGATGGACTTTGTAGCACTTCTTCAAAATTCCAACACATGCCAGCATTCCACACAAATAAACTCAGGCATTCGCTTATTCCCAACTACTAAGACATATGTCGGAATATTCAATAATATTTAATCATCATTTTCACAAGAGTTTTTAGCTCATTTTGAGCTTTGCCTAAGTCCTCTCTATCTCTAGAGCCACCTCTGCCCCTCAGTCATGCAAAGACATATCTACAATCAGAGCAACCCACAAATGGGAGTAATTGTCTCTTCAGTGAAGCCTCTGATCTCTGAATATGACGTCAGATGAGCAGCATTTTGTGGCATATTGTTTTTATTTTGTCCCCAGTAATGACATCGCTCTAATCAAACTACCTGTGAAAACCCAGCTAACCGAACAGATCCAGCTCGCCTGCCTCCCAAATGCAGACCAGAGACTCACCACCGCATACGAATGTTTCATCACTGGCTGGGGACGGCGCACACGTATGTATAACATGGGGGATTCAACGAGAAAAATGACTGGAAGGGATTAGAGTAAGGAATATGGTCAAATAAATGGTGGAGGAAGGTGGGACAGGAAAGTCATGAGAACTATTTAGAATGTGTAAAAATGTGGAAGAAGAG
>CM019073.1:78935785-79008285 GCA_009667805.1 Leptobrachium leishanense | reverse complement strand
TAGATAGATAGATAGATAGATAGATATGGGATAGATATGAGATAGATAGACAGATAGATGTGAGATAGATAGATATGTGAGATAGATAGATAGATAGATAGATATGAGTGATAGATATATAGATATAGGAGAGATAGATATGGGAGAGATAGATCAATAGATAGATAGATATGGGATATATATGAGATAGATAGATAGATAGATAGATAGATAGATAGATAGATAGATAGATAGATAGATATGGGGGAGATAGATAGATATGGGATATATATGAGATAGACAGACAGATAGATAGATAGCCAGACAGATGGGAGATAGATAGATATGAGAGATAGATATATAGATATGGGAGAGATAGATAGATATGAGAGATAGATATATAGCTATAGGGGTGATAGATAGATAGAGGACAGATAGATAGATGTGGGATAGATATGAGATAGATAGATATGAGATAGATATGAGATAGATAGATAGGTATTATATATATATATATTAGATAGATATGGGATAGATATTAGATAGATATGGGATAGATAGATAGATAGATAGATAGATAGATATTGGATAGATATATAGATATTGGATAGATAGATAGATACAGAAGGAGAGATGGATCATAAATAATTTCTCTCTGTAATACGCTGTATGCAGGGCAGGATTTGCTCCATACATTCTGTATATTCTCTGGATAAGATACAGTTTAACATTTTTTTTTTGTTTCTCATGTTGCAGCCGATGTCATTGTGTCAGATAAACTGCAACAGGCGCTACTCACTTTTGAGACGTTTGCAGGCTGTACTCGAATACCCTGGTGGGGCAGCTATGTAACGGACACCATGGTTTGTGCCGGCATCAACGGCAAGTCTAGCTGCATTGTGAGTTCTGTTTCCTTTTATCATTTCTCTGCTTTTCTTTATGCAGTTATTACAGATTTCGCTCTAGGTTGTCGGAGATATTAATCAGGTAAGAAAGTTATACGAGATATAAACAACAACAAATTTATCTCGTTTGTATTTCTCTGAAGTTCTCCTAAATTCTTTTCATTGTACGTGTTTTAGTTTTAAAAAATAGAACCAACCAGCTTAGTTAAAAATTTATGTATATTTATTACGTATGCAAAAAGATTTTTAATCTCCCCACATAATCAAAGATTTATAAAACAAAAGATCCATCCATCAGCACACAGATCTCTAGCTTTTAACCTAGTATTTCTGTTAGTAACTGTGTATATATGGTTAATACCATTTACTTTCATCAATTAATAACTAATACACAGATGGTTAATTTACTTCCTGCTTAAGGAAAACAATTTACATGTATACCCAGCAAATCAATATTTAAAACAAGCTAGTATCTTATATATATATATCTCCTTGTACTCCCTGGATCAACAAAAGATGAGCTATCACTTATTCTATTTCTAGAATGATAAGTAATAAAAACATTTTTAGCGAATCCTCCGCTATTAACGAGAATTTTGTTTCTAATATTCTGCTTTTTATATTGTATATTATCTAACTTCTTTGCTTAATTACTCAATCACAATAGCTTCCAAATTCAATCTATATATTTGTATATCATTGCAACAAATACTTAAGGACAATTTATCCTTATATATATATATATATATATATCAGATTTCTCATTATATTTCTATACTGCAGATTACAAAGATTTCCAAGATTCTGATCTAGCGGTAATCTGAGATAAATCTCAGTCTATATCCATTTGCAAGATACACACCCATATATATATATTTACACTAATGTCACTATTTGTTTTCCATACATTACCTGTCCAAAATCTGGAAACGTTTCTGCAGACTTCTTCCAGCAGCAATAAATTCTTTGTATATAATGTATTTTGGAGTATGTGAGAGTATTTTAAAGATATTATATCTTAGTTTCTATGTTTCTTCTAACATCTCCTTGAGTATACTCTTGTGAGAAGTGATAGATGAGTCAATGCATAAGTGAAGTCCCGAGAGGGAGAGTGAAGTGTAATCTGAGTTGGAATGAAGAGAGTGATCTCAATGAAGTGGTGGAATGAAATGCCGAATGCCTGAATAAATGCTTGAATGCTTGGCTACGTGTTCTGACTTCAAAGTTATAGAAAGATTTATGTCACTTATTACGTACCTCTCTGCATATAATGTTATCTATAAAGACTTCAAAAACTATTAACCTTTACTTACACCACAAGATGGCAGTGTTGATTTTCAAATAAAAATTCACAAATATTATATTACTATTCATTTGAATTATATGACATGGTTCACAGATCAATTTGTCTTATCACTGTCTTACGGACTGGTGCCTGGAACTGTCATATTTGATTTAATATTTAGAACCCCTTTTTATTTCTACTATCCATTAAAAGGTTTTTACGGAGTTAATCTTATCAGTACAGACATTCCTTTTTCATTAATCGGCAGAGAATACTTCTATTCTTCAGTTAATACAGCTTATTTCTATTCTTCAGTAACTACTGCTTACATAGCTATAATATACTTCAAAAATATTTCTAAATATTATTTTCTACTATTATAAAATATATTGATTATATATTCTTTGTGCATAGCTATACTTGCATATATTCTAAACCTTTAAATATATTTCTATACCAAAAAGAAAAATATCTTTAATTCAAAGAAAACAGACCAATAAATTGTCTCTGACTTCTCTAGCACTTAGGCTTGGCATATATCATATAAAGACATTTTATATCGTCCAAAGCATCATAGTCTAGCAATTGTAGTTTTAAACACACATTCCTCTCTAATGAGTTTGTTTACCTTAGAATGAACTTGCCTCTGAACAAAATCTCTCTGGGTTCATTCTAAAACTAGGTTAAAGTTGAGAAAGACTTTACATTAAACGAGATGGCTACAGTCATCCATTTTGTGTGTCTCTGAAAATACCTGACAAGGTGCTCTGGGCATTATGGGAAATGTAGTCTGGAGACCGCTATGGCATGAGATGAATTTTTAATAATTAGTTATAGCATTTAAACCAGTGGAGAGGTCGATATTAGTGTTTGTATCCTTCCTAGTAATCAAACCCCCTTGTACTTCTGGACTGTATGACTGGACTTTGTTACCAAGGACTGTATGATCAAGGACTGTTTCTTCAAGGACTGTATGACCATGAGCTGTATGACCATGCATTGTATGACCGAGGACTGTATGACCAAGAACTGTATGACCAAGGACTGTATGACCAAGGACTGTATGACCATGAACTGCATGACCATGAACTGTATAACTAAGGACTGTATGACTAAAGAATTTAGGACCATGGGCTGTACGACCATGGGCTGTACGACCATGGGCTGTATGACCATGGACTGTATGACCAAGCACTGTATGACAAAGCACTGTATGACCATGGACTGTTTGACCATGGACTGTATGACCACAAACTGTGTGACCAAGGACTGTATGCTGAGGAGGTTTTGGTTCCTCCACTGACCTAATTTCTTTCCCTTTATTTGTTTTAGCTCTTTAAAAAAACTAAACAAATCATATTTTTGGGGAATCATGTCCTTACTGCAAATAATAATAAAAACTATTACGAAGCTCATTCTGCAGAAATGAATGACATTGAACATCACGCCTTTTTGTCATGCTCGTGGTCACGGATCAGGGGTGATAGACTAGGATGCAGTAGACTAGAGATGTACATGTACGTTTCATATCGTTCCGAATTCAAACGGAAATCACTGTTTTGTTATTTGTTTGTCTTCTCAATTCCGAAAAACGAAAATATTGGCTGACCGAAAATACGAAGCGTCCAAAAATACAAGTCGCAGTAGCAAAACGAAACTAAATAAAATATTGGAGGCAAAACAATCTGAAAAACGATTCAAAACGAAACGAAAATTACCCAAAACGAATAATAACTCAACATAATGACCAAAAAAGAAAATTAAAAAAAAAAAACAGAACAAAATGATTACAAACTAATAAAAACAGGGATATTTTTCACTCTGAAACCTATAGAATTCGACTATAGGTTTTAGTGTTAAAAAAAACAGTTTATTAAATATTTATTAAACCGTTTATTTTTTTCACTTGCAGTCCCATTTATATATTTTTTAGGATTTTTTAGGCATTCTTTGGAATTTTTGGGTTAACTTTTAAGTTTCCTAATTTAGTTTAAAGCAGTGAGGCTTTTTCAGCAATCAGTGATACTCACAGGGTTATTTAAAGAGATCCGAATGGCTGCTGAAAGGGAACCGAACGCTGAAAATCAGCGTTCGGTTACCTTTCCTGACCATTCGGCTATCCAGAGAGCAGGCAATTTGCCAGATCCTGGTGAATTGCCTGCACGTACGGTGCCTGTTCGGTGCCTGTTCGAGGGCAGTGAAATCCCCATAGAGAAGCAATGCTTCCGCTATTCAGAGAGCAAAAATCAGCAGTGAAAAGTTGCCGAATTGCCCTGCCATTCGGTGGCTTTATGCGGCAGATTTATTCAGGAGAATCACATAGGCTTCAATGTTAAAAATAATCCTGTTTTAATCCAATATATAATAAACCGTTGATTATAAAATTCTGCAGTAAAGAGCCTCTTTATTTATAGATTTTTTAGGATATTTTAAGCAATTTTCGGGATTTTCTTTTCTCCAAATTTTTTTTTAAGTTTACTTATTTTTTCTGTAACAGCCCTCTTTATTATCATTCATTGGATTTTATATGTAAATTTCAGACATTTTCGCTCAGTAGTTTCTTTGCAAACAGTGTTTCACTTTTCAAACATTCAAGCAAACTGTTTTTCTAATTTATTCACTCCATTCGTCTGCGGTGTCGGCTTTTTCTGGCGGCTGCGCTGCATGTGATCGGCTCTTTCTCGGGTTTTTTCGGCGTTTTTGGCAGGTTAATCCAGATGTTTTTACAGGTTTCGGTGTGCGTTCACCCTCGTTTTACGGTGAGTTTTCGGCGGGTTTGTGGTGGCTTTTCCCTGCACTTCGACGTCCCTGTGGTGCTTGCTGAATACACTGCAGAGTCGCTGAAATGGGATCGCCAAATCGTGCCGAATTGAAGAGAACGAAAAGTCACCGAACGTGCGGTGACTTTTCGATTCTCTTTGAATTACCCTGTATGTTTCAGAACCCCGCTGGGCTGCTGTCTATGGTGCTGATTCAGAATGCAGCCCTGCGGGGCTAAGGGGCTCTCCATGGTTCTGAAACATTGTATTCATTGATTATGACGTTTCAGGACCGTAGACAAGGCTATGGAACTATCTTTGGTGCTGATACATAGTATCATTGATTACCAAAAGAGTCTTGTTGCTTTAAAATGAATTCGGAAACCTAAAATTTCACCCAAAAAATCCTGAAAAATGCCTAAAAGATAAATAGACTTTTTGCAGTAAGTGAAACAAATAAACGTTTGACGGCAGGTATTTTCATTTTATCGGTAGTAATTTATTTCACATTCTGAAGTAACTAATAAAAAAATTAAATAACTCATAAAAACGAAGTGATCTGAAAAGCGATAAACACCCGTCCGAAATTTCGGATCAGTCTGAAAATATGAATCGCGGTAAAATAACAAACGACCGAAACAAGACAGGGATTTAATACGCACAGGATCAGTTATAATGCAAGGCAGCATACAAAGAGGTGCACAGCATGAAACAGGACAAGACGGCACTCAGAAGATCTGGTGTCACCTTAAGCAAGATGGTGGAAGTCAGGGACTGGATGTCTGGACTGGCTTTCAAGGTCAGGTGCAGGAAAGGTGCTGCCAAGGTCAGATTATAGCTGCACCAGGGCGTCTGTAGGACTTTCTCTGCTTCTTCTGTGCCTGTGGCCAGGTGTGTCACACTCTTTCTGTTTCTAGGGGGATTCTGGAGGCCCCTTGAACTGCAGGAAAGCGGAAGGTAAATGGTCAGTCTTTGGCATCACCAGCTTCTTCTCATCTGATGGCTGCGACATCGCCAAAAAACCAACAGTTTTTACTCGAGTTTCTGCCCACATTGACTGGATTAATGAAGTAAGTGCACATGGAGATGCGGCATGTTAGGGCGCAGCGTGAGCGAGTCTCGGGCACTGTGTCCACTGACAGCAGACTAAAGGGGTTATTCAGAGAGAGACGTTCTCGCCCCGAAATGTCACTGAACACTGAATTTCCCCGTACGGTGACATTTTCTAGGCCATTCGGCTATTCAGAGAGCAGGCAGTTTGCCCAAATTGAATTGCCTGCACATACAGTGCTGTTCGAGGGCAGCGAATCCCCCATAGAGAAGGTTAATCTATTTAGAGACACCGAACAGCAGGGAAAAGTTGCTGAATTGTTCAATTTGCTGTTCGGTGATTTCATTCGACAGGTTTGTTCAGGCGAACCCCATAGGTTTCAATGTTAAAATATTCCCGTTTTATTCAATATTTAATAAACCGTTTATTAATTTAATCTGCAGCAAAAAGTCTCTATTGATTTTTTTAAGATCTTTTTAGGGGTTTTTCCAGATATTTTCTTAAAATGTTTTTTCTTTTTTCTGTAACAGACTTTTTTATTATCATTCATAGAATCTTATGTGTAAATTGCAGACATTTTCATTTAGGCTAGGGTCAGACTGAGGCAGTGCGAACGCGCGTGCAGGCGCACTTAATCACGGCCGTGCTAGCAGCAGATGCCGGGCAATGACGGCCAATATACGAAGTACGGTCGCACAAAAGTCCGGCTGCGCAACGCAAGTGGAAAATGAACGCATTTTTTCGAGAACGTTAAACCACTAGTACTGACGTACAGAGTGCGCTGCGTCCGCTAGAGGCGTGTGTGCGTGAATTGGAGACATCAGACGCTGCTCATGTCCGGCCAACATAACGTCCAGATGCAAGAAGTGTTTTATTGATGATCCGTACAAAATCACGGATGAAACTGCGCATAGTATGACCGCTATTGCGTATTCCGTGAAAAAATACGTCCATTCTTCGAACGCACATTTTCACGGACAACGTGAAAAATGCGTTAGTCTGACCCTAGCCTTAGTAGTTTTTAGTAGTTAGTAGATGAGAGCGAACGTTAAAATGTTTTCTTATATCTATCTTATACTTTTCTTTTGTAGATAATGAGCACTAAGTGAACAGCAACTAATCCTTCCGACGCTGGAGCGTCACGAAGCGGAAACATTGTGTCTGTTCCTATATTGTATCAATAAAGTCCCGTTGTGACACACGTTTAGCGTCTGCATTAGTAATTTCCCTCGCTCCTGCTGCCACGTGATTCCAGGTGATTAAGGAGCATTTCCAATGGAGGGAGCAATTACTGAGGTTTAATGGACACGATGATCATATGTTGGGGGGGGGGGCAGGGTGACAGAATAACAGAAATAATTAATAATCATTGATTTCAGGGGGCACCAGAAAACCCAATCACCAAGGGGTTAAAGGAAATTTAAGCCTGCAGGGGGTGAGAGACACTTGCTTGTGGGGGTTGGGTTACTGCGTATTATTGCATTGAATTAAATTGTAATTAATTGTGATTTATTTGTCCTAAAATAACCAACAATAAAGATTAAACTCCATAAAGTTTCCGTCATTAAACTGCTGAGATATTGGTATTTAGGCAAAACACAAAGCTAGGTAAGACGTGACGCGCGGCTGGTAGGAAAGTCCATGGTGGAACATGGGAATAAGTTCCCATTCGAAGGGGTGAGAGCAAAGTGACAAAACGACATGATGGGATTTCGGGGGATGGTAATGGAGAAGGCAAATGGAATCAAGCAGCACTGGGAGATGAGAAGGTTTTGGGGCCCCTCACCACGCTTTCCACGCTACATCTCCTTATTCTCTTTTTTCATACACAGATACACACACTGACCCCCCCACACAAATAGAGACCCCTCCCACAGATAGCCACCACCTATCTCTCAGACAACCCACAGATAGACACCACACTCTCTCAGATAGACACTCCTTCTCCCTCAGATACACCCATCCATTCCATCCCATATATAAACCCCCTCTCTTGATCCAGATAGACAATAACCGTCCTATGTCATTGCATTGAGGTGGTGGGTTGGGGGTCTCAGAATCAGACAGTCCTGGAGGCAGGTGGAGTTCCATGTTGGTCACTGACTTTGTGCATTTACACGGCAGGTGTCGCCGCGGTCCGGTGTCCAGGGTGTGCACACAACTCGCCACACCAAAAGGGCAGGTCTGACCATGAGTTCCAGACCCCAGGAGAGGCAATCACGTTCCCCCGGACTAAAGCAGACCATGTAAGGTTAAATCCACACTCCACATTGGAAAGACACCAAAATTGGCAAAAAAGTAGGAAACATAATACTAGGAGAGAGTAAATCCAAAACGAAGGTGAAAGTTCAAGAAATAATAATGCTAACTTGAAATTATTTTACAAAGAAAGCCTACTGTAGATACTCGAGTATACCGCTAGATTTTGGTGACAACATTTTACCTTAAAATTGGAGGAGTTGCGTTATATTCGAGACATCTGCATCGGGAGTAAAAAAAATTGCCTTGCTCTGGATCCCAAGTCTCCCGGAACTTCCAGTAGTCTCACTGAAGTGAATGCGGGCTCCCTGATGCTTGCAAACACTTCAGGAACTCCCGGATTTGGGAGAGGTCGGATCCATCACAGCCAGAGTGCACGCTCGGTTTAAGCCAATCATTCACCTCGCTCTCCTCCACTGGCCATCTAATTGCTAGTAAAGAAGACGGGTGGCCGGCGGCTTCATACTTGGTAACTGCAATCATTTTAGAGCAGAGCACCCTGGTCTGAGGGGTAGCCTGACTGTGTTGAGAACACCTGAAGGGATTTTAATTGTTTTACCGATACAGTATATAATTTTGTTACTCACGTTATATTCGAGTCTTGAATATTCTCTCATTTCCATAATAAATCTCTATCCATTGCGTTATATTCGGGTCGCGTTATACTACTCGAGTATCTACGTTAATCCTCCTCATCCTCACAGACGAACATGGAGACGCGAGGTGACTCAAGCAGTGGAACAAAAATGAACCATCATGCTCTACCAATTTCATCGTGATTTCTCCACAAAACATTGCTTTGAAGACGTCATAACCCATCAGCATTTCTTTGCATAATCACTGCCAAACTCCATGAATTTTTTCCAGTGGTTCACCCACTTCTCAAAACACCCCCAAAAAGCATCATCTGTCAACATAGCTTCATCTCGAGTGACAATTGCCTTGGAGTTAACAGACTTCCCGTCTTCCAACGAGACGAGGATCTTTTTGACAAAATCAACTCGAACAGCTCAATAAACTCAGAACCCACCGGGCGCACTTATTGGTGAAGTCCAACTCATCATGAAGAATCTTCGACAAGCTTGTTTTTGGAATGTCGAACTCTTTCACAAGTTCTTCAAGAATGGTTTGAGCTTCCTGATCAAGAAATTCCTTCACCATCTTGGTCTCATATGTGGATGTGTGGGGGTCCCGCTCTTGGTACGAAGGTCAAAATGTCCAGAATTGAATCTGCTAAACCACTTATGAACCTTCTGAAGACTCGGGGGGCCGGGCTTCATCATCAAGATGGGTTTTGAGGTCTTCATAGCTCTGCTTCACAGGAAAACCACAGTGAAATTGCTTTCCTTGCGTCTTGTGGGGATATCAATTTGTTACACGTATTAGAAGAATTAGTCTTTCTTTGTAAGAATTTTTTTTTATTTAGCAGCGTTATTTTATTGTTTTTTTAACCTTATTTTTACACCCCCCCCCCTCATACCGTTCAAAGTTGGGCATAATCCCTGAAAACATAGAAAAGACAGAAAGAGGCACCAAGGTCCTATGACCAAAATCTGGAAGATCTAGTCAATGCGCCTATATGTAAACGTAAGAGAACAATCGTTATGAAACACAAAGGAGACAAAAGAAAAATAAAGATAGAGGAAAAGTAACAGTAGGCGTCTTGGAGAAGAATAAACCTAGGCTTCCACTAGGTGGCAGTATCTGTCAGGGGACCTGTGCATAGTGTGCAGGTGTGAGCCCAAGGTGCAGTGAAACAAGCGATCAGGCAGGTTGCAGGGCAAAACAAGGAGTTTATTGAAATAAACAAACAGAGCAGAAATAAAAACAGGAGAACTGAAACGTAAGCAGAGAGGAGACACAGGGAAAAAGGCTGAACTGAGATTAGTGGGAGTATTGGAACCCAGGACATACCTGAGAATGAAAGAAATATCAATGTATCCTTCCGGGTAAAATACTTTGCAAATAAATAAATATTTAGATTGAGACATGAGTACAACATGGTGGTGCCGGCTGGATGGAGTAGAGGTAACATCACTGCTCTGCGTGGAGAGAACCTGTACAGTCATGGGCTCAATCCTGACAAGCACCTCTCCAGTAAGTGTCCTTGGGCAGGACACCTAACGGTACATACTCACCACCCAGGACATACTTGAAAATAAGAGAAATCTCAATGTATCCTTCCTGGTAAAATCCTTTCTAAAAAAACATGAAACTTCAAATAATCCTGAAACTAACGATATCACAAACATTTTGTGCCAATAAACATCATGGGATTTCAGGAAAAAATTAATCTGTTACAGGTCGGTCACTGTTTGCTCTGAACATTTAAGTATTTGCATCATAATGTCCGTCTCAGGTGATTTTGCTGCGGATTACTGAGAATCTCTGCAAAATCCTTATAAAGTGTCATATGAAAAATGACCACTAGAGGTCAGTCTATGCCATTGTATACATTAGATACAAGCTAACACTCCCATAAACGAGTCCTCGGACTCAGACTTTGCGTTGACGGATTGTCCTGGCTATTAAATCGTATGGAAAACATGACGGGAATTTCAAAGTTATTTTTAAAGATGAATGTGATGTGGTTAAAACGGCCGGTGTTCGGTGCGGTGCTGGTCACGGATGCTACATTTTTAACCCACATTACGGAGGACAGTAAACCTGGCAGACTTAAGGGGTTATTCAGAGAGCGATTTCAGTGCTCTCTCTTGACATTTCGGTGGTTTCTCGTTCCCCGCAGTTCCCTAAACTTCGGGGAATCAAAGTTACCCACCCTGCGGTCAATTCACCATTCACTGCAGGGTCCCCGGAGTGCAAGGAAAACCCACCGCAATCCCGCCAAACACCCGCCGAAAACCCACTGGAAACCAGCCGGAACCATTGGAAAAACCACGCCAAACATGCTGGAAAAAGCCGACGAGCCGCCGATCACAGCGCAGAGCAGCCGCCGGAAAAAGCCGACAAGCTGACAAAAAGGGTATAAAAAAAACCAGTACGCTTGAAAGCTTGAAAATTGAAACACTGCAAAAAAAACTACTGAATGAAAATGCCTGGAATTTACACATAAAATCCTATGAATGATAATACAAGGGTCTGTAACAGAAAAAAGAAGAAATAATTTAAAAAAATGGGGAAAACAATTGCCGAAAAAATACCGAAAAATGCCTAAAGATCCTAAAAAAATCTATCAATAAAGAGACTTTTTGCTGCAGATTAAAATAATAAACGGTTTATTAGATATTGAATTAAAATGGGAATATTTTCAACATTGAAGCCTATGGGATTCGCCTGATTAAACCTGCTGAATGAAACCACTGAACAGCAGGGAATTTCACTGACATTTCTCTGATGTTCGGTGTCTGTGAATAGATTAACCATTGCTTCTCTAAGGGGGATTTCACTGCCGTCGAACAGGCACCGTACTCGCTGGCAGTTTGCTAAAATTTGTCAAAATTTGGCAAACTCCCTTCTCTCTGAATAGCCGAATAGCCCCGAAATGTCACTATATGGGGAAATTCACTGTTCGGTGACATTTTGGGGCCAGATCGACTCTCTCTGAATAACCCCTATATAATAAGAAGCAGGGGTGGACTTACCATTAGGGCAAAAGGGCACTGTCCAAGGGCCCAACAAGAGGAGGGGCCCCATGGTGGCCCCCTAAGGCTTGGTCAGTCCTGTTCTTTCAGCAGGGCCCGAAGACACTTCCCGAACCCGAACCCAAACTTCCCATTTGTTCGGGACCGAACCCGAACCCCCATGCAAGTCAATGGGGCTGAAAATTCGTTTTTTTAGAGTGCCCTCCAAGAGGGAATATATGCTACATATTTGCCATAAAAGGTGTATGGGGGTCCGGGTAGTGCCCTGGGGGACAGGAAACAAGGACAAAAAGTTTTAAAAAAAAACGTTTTTAAAGGGCAGTGAGTTTTCCATGAAATAAGGGTTAAAAATAAAGACCAAAAATTCCTTCAAATATCGTGCCTAGGAGGTCCCCATAACCTGCCCGTGAAGTGGCAGATTTCTAGGATGTATAAAAACACTTAAAAACAAAAAAAATGACGTTTCATATGACGGTAAATGCTTTTACTTTAATCTATCCATAAACAACTGCTTGGGGCGGCAGTCTGTATGAAAAGACATTTTAGGACGCGCAGAAAAAGTTTACTGATTTTTTGGTGGTGAAAAGCAAGAGAATGACTGGAGAATGGAAAATTCTAGACCAAAAAGCCGATTTGGAAAGTGAGATAAATGGGAGAATTTTTCTGGTTTGGCTATTTTGACCTAGAATTTTCCATTCTCCAGTCATTCTCCTGAGTTTCACCTTTCTCTGAATAACCCTGTCAGGAGAATGACTGGAGAATGGAAAATTCTAGGTCAAAATAGCCAAACCAGAAAAATTCTCCCATTTAGGCTAGGGTCAGACAAGCAAATTTTTAACGTGCGCTTAGGCTAAGGTCAGACGAAAGCATTTTTAACGTGCGTTTAGCCGCACAAAATCACGGCCGTGCTAGCAGCAAATGACGTCCAATGCCGGGGAACATACGACGAACAGCCGCACGAAAGTCCGTCCGTGCAACGCAAGTGGCAAACGAACGCATTTTTTCTAGAACGTCAAGTCGCTACTACTGACGTACAGAGTGCGCTGCGTCCGCTAGCGGCGTGTGTGTGTGATTAGGAGACGTCAGACGCTGCTAATGTCCGGCTAACATAACGTCCAGACGCAAAAAGGGTTTTATTGATGATCCGTACAAAATCACAGACGGAAATGCGCATCGTATGACCGCTATCGCGTATTCCGTGAAAAAATGCGTCCATTCGTTCGAACGCACTTTTTCACGGACAACGCGACAAATACGATAGTCTGACCCTAGCCTTAGGCGCACTTAATCACGGCCACACTAGCAGCAAATGACGGGCAATGACGGCCAATATATGAAGTACGGTCGCACGAAAGTCCGGCTGCGCAACGCAAGTGGAAAATTAACGCATTTTTTCGAGGACGCAGAACCTCTAGTACGGACGTACAGAGTGCGCTGCGTCCACTAGCGGCATGTGTGCGAGATTTGGAGACGTCAGACCCTGCTCATGTCCGGCCAACATAACGTCCAGACATCCAAAGTTTCCTGGTTTGGATCCGTAAAAAATCACGCACAAAAATGCACATCGTATGACCGTTTTCGCGCAATCCGTGAAAAAATACGGCAATGCGTTCGGACGCATTTTTTGACGGTCGCTGCAAAAAATGCGTTAGTCTGACCCATGCCTTATCTCACTTTCCAAATCGGCTATTTGGTCCAGATTGTTCTCTTTTCCTGCCATTCTCCTGGTTTTCACCTTTCTCTGAACAACCCTGAGAGAGAGGTGAAAGCCAGGAGAACTGGCAGGAGAAGAGAACAATCTAGACCAAATAGCCGATTTGGAAAGTGAGATAAATGGGAGAATTTTTTCTGGTTTGGCTATTTTGACCTAGAATTTTCACTTCTCCAGTTATTCTCCTGCTTTTCACCGCTCTCTGAATAACCCTGTGAATGTTTAATCCCGAGGTGAAAAATAACATTGCTTTAGATTTTTTTCAAACACCAGTTAAATGCAGCATATTAGGATGTTTTAGGGAAATTAATTCTCAAATCTCAATCAGAAGCAGACACCACCCCACCCTCAGTATATTGTACAATGTATCAAATTGATTACCAGACTAAAAACACCTGGTGTTATGCCCGTTTGTGAACAGAGGTCATTTAGAGTAGTTCGGACGCACTTAGTAGGGAGGAATCGGGGAACTATAGGTCAGTTAGTCTTACGTCAGTAGTGGGGAAATTAATGGAAACTATGTTAAAGGAAAGGATTGTTGAACATCTAAAAACACATAGATTACAGGATCAGAAACAACATGGGTTTACCTCAGGGAGATCATGCCAAACTAATCTTATTGATTTTTTTGATTGGGTAACAAAAATAATAGACACAGGTGGTGCAGTAGACATTGCTTATTTAGATTCAGTAAGGCTTTTGATACTGTTCCGCATAGAAGGCTTATCAATAAATTGCAATCTTTGAGCTTGGATTCCATTATTGTTGAATGGATTAGGCAGTGGCTGAGTGACAGGCAACAGAGGGTTGTGGTAAATGGAGTTTATTCGGCGCAAGGTCTTGTTACCAGTGGGGTACCTCAGGGGTCAGTACTTGGACCCATTCTCTTTAATATTTTTATTAGTGATATTGCAGAAGGTATTAATGGAAAAGTATGTCTTTTTGCTAATGACACAAAGATTTGCAACAGGGTTGACGTTCCTGGAGGGATCAGCCAAATGACAAATGATTTAGGTAAACTAAAAAAATGGTCGGAGCTGTGGCAATTGAGTTTTAATGTGGATAAGTGCAAGATAATGCACCTGGGACGTAAAAACCCAAGGGCTGAATATAGAATATTTGATAGAGTCCTAACCTCAACATCTGAGGAAAGGGATTAGGGGTCATTATTTCAGAGGATCTAAGGGTAAGTAGTCAATGTAATAGAGCAGCAGGAAATGCTGGCAGAATGCTTGGAAATGCTGGCAGAATGCTTGGTTGTGTAGGGAGAGCCTGTATTAGCAGTAGGAAAAGGGAAGTGCTCATGCCACTGTACAGAGCACTGGTGAGACCTCACTTGGAGTACTGTGTGCAGTACTGGAGACCGTATCTCCAGAAGGATATAGACATCTTAGAGAGAGTTCAGAGAAGGGCTACTAAAATGGTGTACGGCTTGAAGGAGAAAAGTTACCAGGAAAGGGTTAATGATCTTAACATGTACAGCTTGGAAAAAAGACGAGACAGAGGAGATATGATAGAAACATTTAAATACGTAAAGGGAATCCACAAGGTAGAGGAAGGGAGTATATTTAAAAGGAAACAAAGTGCAAAACAAGAGGACATAGTCTTAGATTAGAGGGGCAAAGGTTTAAAAGTAACATCAGAAAGCATTATTTTACTGAGAGTGTGGTGGATACATGGAACAGCCTTCCAGTAGAAGTGGTAGAGGCCAAAACAGTAATTGAATTTAAGCAGGCATGGGATAGGCATAAGGCTATCCTAAACAAAAGATAAATCCAGGTAAAGTATACATGTAATTGGGCAGACTAGATGGGCCGAAAGGTTCTTATCTGCCGACATTTTTCTATGTTTCTATGTTTCTAATCTTTCCACGTACACATTAGTTTTTAATTCAATATCTAATAAACCGTTGCTTATAATATTCTGCAGTAAAGAGTCTCTTTATTTCTAGATTTTTTAGTATTTTTTTTAAGCATTTTCTATACTTTTTTCAAAAGGGTAAGTAGTCAATGTAATAGAGCAGCAGGAAATGCTGGCAGAATGCTTGGAATGCTGGCAGAATGCTTGGTTGTGTAGGGAGAGCCTGTATTAGCAGTAGGAAAAGGGAAGTGCTCATGCCTGTACAGAGCACTGGTGAGACCTCACTTGGAGTACTGTGTGCAGTACTGGAGACCGTATCTCCAGAAGGATATAGACATCTTAGAGAGAGTTCAGAGAAGGGCTACTAAAATGGTGTACGGCTTGAAGGAGAAAAGTTACCAGGAAAGGGTTAATGATCTTAACATGTACAGCTTGGAAAAAAGACGAGACAGAGGAGATATGATAGAAACATTTAAATACGTAAAGGGAATCCACAAGGTAGAGGAGGGAGTATATTTAAAAGGAAACAAAGTAGCAAAACAAGAGGACATAGTCTTAGATTAGAGGGGCAAAGGTTTAAAAGTAACATCAGAAAGCATTATTTTACTGAGAGTGTGGTGGATACATGGAACAGCCTTCCAGTAGAAGTGGTAGAGGCCAAAACAGTAATTTAATTTAAGCAGGCATGGGATAGGCATAAGGCTATCCTAAACAAAAGATAAATCCAGGTAAAGTATACATGTAATTGGGCAGACTAGATGGGCCGAAAGGTTCTTATCTGCCGACATTTTTCTATGTTTCTATGTTTCTAATCTTTCCACGTACACATTAGTTTTTAATTCAATATCTAATAAACCATTGCTTATAATATTCTGCAGTAAAGAGTCTCTTTATTTCTAGATTTTTTAGTATTTTTTTTAAGCATTTTCTATACTTTTTTCAAAATTTCTTATTTTTTTCGAACTCGAACCGAACACGCCCAAAAAGTTCGAAATGTGCGAACTTTCGAACTGCCAAAGTTCGGGTCGAACTCCGAACCGTCCGAACCCGAACAGCTCATCCCTACTAGGGATAAATAACACCCTTCGCTAAGGGGGGAACAAGAGAGCTTCCACGACGAATCATGAACTCCTTAAATTTCCCCCTACCCCGATTCATTTTAAAGAAGCATGGGAAGACGGGAATGTCACCCCATTATCCAAACTGTTTCCCTGTAACATCAATATTTTGAAAACTGGCAGAAATTCACATTAACCACTTGCTACTTTGTAGCTTTCACAGCAGTTCCAGGTTTACATCCCAGGAGCCTGTAGGCACAGAAATCTGGAGCGTCCACACGACCAGCACCAAAAATGCAAAAAGTGGGGGAGATGTTCTTTAATTTTCTTTTTGGGGACACATTACACATTTTCAAAGATTCGAAAAACAGGATCTACATTAGTGGAAACAGGATGCACGGAGGAGGGAAGGGGAAGAGTTAAAGACAAGCAGCTGGAGAGCTGGCTGCTCAAACTGCTCAGTCATGAAGGTGCCACGACCACGACCCAGCTCCAGCGAGAGAATGTAATAAATAAATCAATCATATTTATTAATTTATTTACTTTTACAGAGTAAGGTGTCCACCACACAACAAGGGATCCTTACTCTTTAAAATAAATAAATGAATAAATACATAAAACCTAAAACCTACCAGCATCTCCCTCCACCTCCATCCCTCTCCTTCTCCTCCTTCGAGACACACTGCATCCGCCTGTTCTCTCCTCTGGCTCTCAGGGTGGCAGTCATCTACCGCCCACCAGGACCAACCTCCCAGTTCTTTGACCACTTTGCTACCTGGCTTTCTCACTTCCTGTCTTCTAATCTTCCATGCCTAATTCTCGGCGACTTCAACATTCCCATTGACGATCCTTCCGCCCCTGCTGCCTCCAAACTTCTTTCACTCACATCCTCCCTTGGACTCACACAATCCTCCCTCCTCCCTACCCACCGCGATGGTCACGCTATTGACCTTGTCTTCTCCAACTCTGCTCCATCTCTGAGTTCAACTGTCGCCCTTTCCCCATCTCTGACCACCACCTTCTCTCTTTCAACCTATCTGGACTTCCTAAACACCCTGCTCCCCCACCCCGCACACACACTCGCAGAAATCTACATGCTGTGGACCCCCATCAATTCTCCAACCTACTTCACCACCTCCCTCATACCTCATCCTTCACCTGCCCTGATGCTGCCACTAATCACTACAACACTACTCTTATCTCTGCTCTAGACACTCTTGCTCCTCTTCGACTCTGTAAGGCCCCACGCCGCCAGCTTCAGCCCTGGCACACCCTCCAGACACGCTACCTGCAAAGATGCTCCCGCACTGCAGAGCGTGCCTGGAGGAAATCCCGCTCTGAAGCTGATTTTGTTCACTTCAAGTTTATTCTCCGGTCATACACCTCTGCCCTCCACTTGGCCAAACAATCCTTCTTCTCATCTCTTATATCTACGCTGTCCTCCAACCCTAAACGGCTCTGGTCCACCTTCAACACCCTCCTCTACCCACCTGCACCTCCCCCCACAGCTGCCTTCAGCGCTCAAGACCTGGCAGACTACTTCCTCAGTAAAACTCTAACTATAAGAAGCAACATCCCAACACAAGATAGTTATCTGCCACCTCCACTCCCACAGGTCCCCTCTGCCACCCTCTGCCGCTTCCTCCCAGCCACTGAGGAGGAAGTCAATTCCTTATTGTCCTCCTCACATCTCACCACATGCCCGCTCGACCCCATTCCCTCACATCTAATTCCTCCCCTCTCCTCCTCCCTCACCCCTGCTCTCACACACATCTTCAACCTATCTCTCTCCACTGGCTCCTTTCCATCCGCCTTCAAACACGCGCTAGTTACCCCTTTACTAAAGAAACCATCCCTAGATCCCAACTCTCCATCCAACTACCGCCCTGTATCCCTGCTTCCCTTCACATCAAAGCTCTTAGAAAAACTAGTCTTCAACCGCCTCTCCCTCTTCCTGTCCTCCAATTCCCTACTTGACCCCCTGCAATCTGGCTTCCGTCCCCTACACTCAACTGAAACTGCCCTCACCAAAGTCACCAACGACCTCCTAACTGCTAAAAAACACTGCCACTATTCTATTCTCATCCTGCTTGACCTCTCGGCTGCTTTTGACACTGTTGACCACCCCCTCCTTCTACAGACCCTCAACTCTCTGGGTCTCGGTGACACTGCACTCGCTTGGGTCGAATCCTATTTATCCAACAGGTCCTTCTGTGTGTCCTTTGCTGGTAACTCCTCCTCCTCATTGCCTCTATCTGTTGGTGTACCTCAAGGCTCTGTCCTTGGTCCTCTGCTCTTTTCCATCTACACCTCCTCCCTGGGCAAAATCATCAACAGCTTTGGCTTCAATTACCACCTCTACGCTGATGACACTCAGATCTACCTCTCTACCCCTGATCTCTCTCCCCCTGTCCTTTCAAAAGTCAGTGACTGTTTATCTGGCATCTCCTCCTGGATGGCCTCCCACCACCTAAAGATCAACATGTCGAAGACTGAACTCCTACTTATTCCTCCCTCCAATGCCTCCCCACCTCCTGACTTCTCTATCACGGTGGAGGGTATCACCATTTCCCCATCAAACCAAGTTCGCTGTCTTGGAGTTACACTTGACTCTGCTCTTTCCTTCATCCCCCACATCAAGTCTCTTTCCTCCTCCTGCCGATACCAACTGCGTAATATTTCCAGAATTCGGCCATTTCTTACCGCTGTCGCCACAAAACAACTCATACACGCCCTGGTAATCTCCCGACTCGACTATTGCAATAATCTCTTATCTGGCCTCCCTCTGTCCCGCCTCTCCCCCTACAATCCATCCTGAACGCCTCCGCCAGACTAATTCACCTCACCCGCCGCTCTGTCTCTGCCGCTCCCCTCTGCGAGTCCCTTCACTGGCTCCCCATCCACTGCAGAATTAAGTTCAAAATCCTTATCCTTACCTACAAAACCCTCACTAACTCAGCTCCCCACTACCTGTCCTCACTAATCACCAAATACACCCCAGCCCGCTCCCTAAGGTCAAACAGTGACCTGCGCCTAGCTTCTCCCCGCATCACCTCTTCCCATGATAGACTGCAGGATTTCTCACGCGCAGCCCCCACTCTCTGGAACGCTCTCCCTCATACTGTCAGACTTTCCCCTAACTTCTCTTCCTTCAAACGCTCCCTTAAAACATTCCTATTTAGGGAAGCCTACCACCCAACTCACTGACGCAATCATCAATCACTCTAACCTTACAGTCCTCTCCTCCTGTTTCCAACCCCAACCCTCCCAGATTGTGAGTTCCTACGGGAATAGGGCCCTCATCTCCTCCTGTACGGTTTGTCAAATGTTGTTCAATGTATTGTAACCCTGTCTATACTGTGCTTATTGTACAGCGCTGCGGAATATGCTGGCGCTTTATAAATAAAGAATAATAATAATAATAAATACATAAATCTTAAAAAAAAAAACGTTTTTTATTATTATTTTATTTATTTAATTTTTCTTTACCTTTACAGTGTGGCAGCTTTCTGTGCAAAGCTAAAAATAAGAAAATAATTGTACAGTGGAAGGTGCTGAGCACCTGTAAGCACCTGCCTACTTTGCCTGATTATAAAGCCGGCCCTGTTTCACACAACTGGTTGTGACACACTGACGTGAGGGGGACGGGGGGACGCACAGCTCAGGGAATGCAGGGGGAAGTTGCAATGGAAGCAGAGCTGAGAAGTAGATGTGCAATAAAAAAAAGACACATGCGAATTGGTATTGAGCAGACAATAAGGAAATAAAGTTATATGTTGTGTTTTATACACAGGATTCTGTTTTGAACAAATAAAAATCTTACACGTCTGGCCTTGGTCTGATGACTTTCCTTTATGCGGCTTTGTGCACACAGGTGATAGAACCAAAAGGGGTTATTCACAGAGCACAGAAATGTCGCCGACATTTCAGTGCTCTCTCGTTCCCCGCGCGTCCCTGCACTTCGGGGAATCAAAGTTCCCCACCCTGCGGTCAATTCAGCATCCGCCACAGGGTCCCCAGAGTGCAGTGAAAACCCACCGCAAACCCGGCATCTAACACTCACCGGAACCGCTGCAAAATACACGATGAACACGTCAGAAAAAGCCAATGAGCCATCGATCACAGCGCAGACCAGTCACCGGAAAAAAACTGAGAAGCTGACGAACAGGGGGTAAAAAAAAAAAAAATTACGCTTTAAAATGTCAAAATAGAAACGCTGTTTGCAAAAAAAAGACTTGTGAACGAAGATGTCTGGAATTTACATATAAGGTCCTATGAATGATAATGAAAAGGTCTGATACATAAAAAAGAAAAAACGATTTAGAAAAAAAAACGGAAAAACAATTTCCACAAAAAATCCCGAAAATGCCTAAAAGATCCTAAAAAATCAATAAATAAAGAGACTTTTTGCTGCAGATTAAAATAATAAACGGTTTATTAGATATTGAATTTAAACAGGAATATTTTTAACATTGAAACCTATGGGATTCGCCTGAATAAACCTGCCGAATGAAAATACTGAACATCAGGGAATTTCACTGACACTTCTCTGCTGTTCAATGTGAATAGATTAACCATTACTTTTCTATGGGACAATTTTGCTGTCGCCGAAGATCGCCGAATTGCAATGATCTGAAGCTAATTGCTCCGTATTTTGCCAGTATTTGCCGAATTGCCAGTTTAGTGAATCAACAAACTGCCCCGAAATTGCACTATATGGGGAAATTCATTATTCATGTCTTCGGTGACAAGTTTGGTGCTTAGTGAATAACCCCTAAACTTTCAAAGAACAAACCTGCTATATGTCTTATTAAGCTGATAGGATCCTATTCTTAGATTTCATAGAACAATATAAAAGCAGTAACAATGCAGATTCCGTTTCTCCTGACGTCATAACTTTCCTTTATGTGACTTTGCACATTAACTGGATAACAATGGTTTTATAGATTTATTGCTGTTTATTCATCGCTGGGTATAAAAGGCATCGCACGGAAATATCTGTACAGCATTGATCAGTTTGACTTCACATCCTGTGGACACAATGCATTATCTGATACTTTTTATCTGTTTAATATCAACACTGGATGCGGGTAAGTCCGATGCTTTTAACTGAGCAAAGTTATCATGTGTGGGGAGCAGGTTTCCACATTCTACACAAAAAAGAGAGCAGATAAAATTCATATCTAACAGCACTTATACTTAACTCCTTCACTACCAAGCACTTTCATTGATAATTTTTTAATAATAACATTTATTGGATACATGGAATGCGATGGTAACAATTAAATATAGAGTGAAATAGATACTTTGCAAATAAATTGCTGTTCTGAGATAGTTAAAAGATTAAAATAATGTAAATTTGCTTGTTTTTAATTTTTTGTGTATTGGTTTATCCTTTACAGAAATGAAGGGTTTTGAACTCTAGCTAGTGTCCCTTATTTTGCATAATGTCACACGGGGTCTGCATTATTATCACACAGGCAGATGCAGTAAATGTGCTGCAGACACATAATAAAATAGTGAGATCTCCTGCTTATGGGGATTTGTAGTGATCAGAATGAGATTATTATCAATGCAATATCTGTATGTGCTGCATAATGCCTATGTGTGACAATTGCAGCAACACCTTGTATCTGTATGTTCTGCATAATGCCTGTGTATGGCAATTACAGCAACACCTTGTATCTGTATGTGCTGCATAATGCCTGTGTATGGCAATTACAGCAACACCTTGTATCTGTATGTGCTGCATAATGCCTGTGTATGACAATTACAGCAACACCGTGTATCTGTATGTGCTGCATAATGCCTGTGTATGGCAATTACAGCAACACCTTGTATCTGTATATGCTGCATAATGCCTGTGTATGGCAATTACAGCAACACCTTGTATCTGTATGTTCTGCATAATGCCTGTGTATGGCAATTACAGCAACACTTGTATCTGTATGTGCTGCATAATGCCTATGTGTGACAATTGCAGCAACACCTTGTATCTGTATATGCTGCATAATGCCTGTGTATGACAATTACAGCAACACCGTGTATCTGTATGTGCTGCATAATGCCTGTGTATGGCAATTACAGCAACACCTTGTATCTGTATGTGCTGCATAATGCCTGTGTATGGCAATTACAGCAACACCTTGTATCTGTATGTGCTGCATAATGCCTGTGTATGGCAATTACAGCAACACCTTGTATCTGTATATGCTGCATAATGCCTGTGCATGGCAATTACAGCAACACCTTTTTTCTGTATATGCTGCATAATGCCCGTGTATGGCAATTACAGCAACACCTTGTATCTGTATGTGCCACATAATGCCTGTGTATGGCAATTACAGCAATACCTCGTATCTGTATGTGCTGCATAATGCCTGTGTATGGCAATATAGCAGCACCGTGTATCTGTACTGTACAGGGATTTGCACTCATTATAACTAGTGATGAGACGAACACCCCCGTGTTCAGTTCGCATTCGAACTCGAACAATTTCAAAAGTTCGAGTTCGAACTTGAACACGAACCGAACTCAATGCAAGTCAATGGGACTCGAAAGTTTGATTCTTAGAGTGCCCTCCAAGAGGGCATATATGCAAGATATTTGCCATAAAAGGTGTATGGGGGTCCGGGTAGTGCCCTGGGGGACAGGAAACAAGGACAAAAAGTTTTAAAAAAAAGTTTTTAAAGGAACAGTGAGTTTTCCATGAAATAAAAGTTAAGAATAAAAACGAAAAATTCCTTCAAATATCGTGCCTAGGAGGTCCCCATAACCTGTACGTGAAGTGGCGGATTTGTAGGATGTCTAGAAACATTTTAAAAAAAAAAATGACATTTCAAATGACGATAAATGGTTTTCCTTTAATCTATTCATAAACAACTGCTTGGGGCGGCAGCCTGTATGAAAAGAGGAGACATTTTAGGACAAGCAGAACAAGTTTAGTGATTTTTTGGCAACATTATGGTGAAACTTATACAGGCTTTGGATGAAAGTAACAATAGGTGCTTTAAAATTGGGCCTTTAGTGTCGGCAACAGTGCCGTCACACCGTAACCCCCTGTGGTATTGTGGAAGAGTGCAGGGTTGGACTCTGCGGTCCAATATTAAAATGATTTGAATCTGGTATAAGAGTCAGTGGCAGTGCACCCAAATATTGTGCCTTTGGTGGCAGCAAGTGCCTTCACACCGTAACCCCCTTTGTGGTATTGTAAGAAGGCTGTACTAACAGGCTGTTTTTGTTTACAGAGAGCGAGGAAACTAGTGCGACTCCCACCTATTCCCCGACTCTTGATGTTCCAACTGGAGATGATGAGCCTCATAGCTGGCCCTGGAAGGTAGGAATTTTTCCACTGGTTTCATGGGGCAGTAAGGAGCTGCTGAGCACCTTCTATTCACACCTGCCTTTTCACCGAGACCTCTAACATCATGCAATGAGCTCTTTGTATAAGCGGTTGTACTCAATATAAGTGCAGGCATATTACAGGGTTATGCAGGACTTCCATCACAATTCTTGGGGCCCCTTATGGAACCACTGTTTGGGGTCTCCTTCCCTCAGCTGCCCATTTCAGTGGTCCAGCAGGGGGCTAAAAATTGCTTTCCCGCGGGACAGCATTTAATCTGCACTTCTACCTGGTGAAAACTATACTAATCGCTCCCTCAGTAGAGCCAGAGTGATCTTACCGGCCCTGGGTGCGACGGCCCACCGGGAAATTTGTTGGTATGTTGTTGGGCCAGCACTGGGTTCCATGGAGGGTCCCTTACACCTGTGCCACTTAGTCAAGCTGCACATTGTTTGGGAAAGGCCTGGGCCCCTGAACATATCATGGGCCGTCACCCCCGTAATGCCAGCTCTGGGGTTAATTGTAAGTAGTATAGACCATGTGGAAGGTTTCAGTGGCCTTGAGGGAGATAGTACCTTCTTTCTATATGTATTGATCACATGTCTGGGTTGGAAAAAGACAAGAACATTAAATGAAATGTACCTGATCAAACCTGCAAAGAAAAAATTCTACATTTATTATATATATATATATATATATATAACAGATCCAGGATGCATAAAAGTGAGACAGAGGTCATTTGCATATCCTACCGCGAGTTCCTTGCTGCATATGGGGAATGTGACACAGGAGCTCTGGGATGCAATTCATCGAATTGCTGTGATGTGCAGGTGGCTTCTGCAATAATAAACACACTTATTATAGTGTGGAGGCTTTTTATCTCACTTTTAGTCCTTCACCACAACCCTTGTAGACACTATATATATATATATATATATATGGATTATTGGATGATCTAGTACCTAGATCATCCACTCATCCATTAATCCATATAATATATATATATATATATATATATATATATATACATATACTTCCTCCTCCTCCTTGAGCACTCGCTTGCGAGATCTTAAGTGCTTAATCCCAAAAAATATGTAAAGAAACAGTACAAATGGGAGCACTCACGGTCTGCTAGTAAATAAAATCATTTAACTTTTATTTAATGATGCATATAAAATATTTTTCTTTGCAGGTTTGATCAGGTACATTTCATTTGACTGATTGATTGAGTGATTATATAGGGTCGGATCCTGACACAAGTTTCGGGAGGGACACGCTACCAATTTTGAGTAAGAGGTGGCTCGCAGTAACAGTGACAGGCAGAGCGGGCATCAGATCGCAGGCTGCACTCATCACACTCACTCTCCCCAGAACATTGCAGCACAGGGTCTGTCCTCCTGCTACTCAGGTGACACCGGACAGACCCAGCACTGCAATGTCCTGCAGTGTAGCACATGCTCTGCCTGTCACTGAGAATCGAGTAGCATCAGCAATAACACACCGCAGGTCAAGACATCCGCTCATACCATACACAGCCACATAACTCAGAGATACAAACACATATACAGCTATACACACACACATACACATACCTTTTAGGGAAGTCGATGGAGGCAACCGATTTTGGCAGAATCACAAACTTTTGTTATTTGTGTCAATAAAAATGTAATTTAGAACGAAAGCAAAGTATGTTATTTACACCGAGTGATTTCTAGCAAAATTTATTGTAGTTTATGCATTATTGGGGGTTTTATTGCGTTTTTAGCTCTGATATACACCTGCAATCCCAGAATATGAAGAAGCTCCTATAAAGCGGGACATTAGGAAAAAAGGAGGGACAAAAATATTTGAGCCCAAAATAGAGACTGTCCCTCCAAAATAGGGACACTTGGGAGTTATGCACCCAGATACACACACATCACCCAGACACACACTTATACACATACACCCAGATAGACATGCATAGAAATATACACACACCCAAATATACACCAGATACACACGTGGACAGATACAAAGATTTACAAACACAGACTCGGACATACAGTATACACACTATAGGGGTGTATAGAATTAGGGATGAGCTGTTCGGTTCGATCGTTTATGAGTTCGATTCAAACTTTGGCCGTTCGAAAGTTCGTGAACTTCGAACTTTTTTGGCGTGTTCGCCAAAAGTTTGATTTTTTTTTCCCCCGAAAAAAAGTATAAAAAATGCTTAAAAAATACTAAAAAAATCTAAAAATAAAGAGACTCTTTACTGCAGAATATTATAAGCAACGGTTTATTAGATATTGAATTAAAACTGGAATATTTTTAACATTGAAGCTTATGGGATAAAACATTCTTGTTGCTAAAACATCAGGCAGACGAGGCCCTCTAAATCAGGCACTGTAGAGGGCAGCCCGCCGGAGCCTCCCAAGGATCCCTTGACTTGAGGAGCATGCGGCCGCAAGATTACAGAGCTGCGACTGTGCGGGTTGGCCAGCTGGGTGCATGTGGCAGAGAAGTGGCGCAGGGACTCCAGGGAGGGAGCCACGGCAGGCCCCCCCTTCCGCCCAACCAGGATCCAGGTTGCAGGGTGCATGTGGCAGAGAGGTAGCGCAGGGACTCCAGGCAGGGAGCCACGGCAGACCCCCCTTCCGCTCAACCAGGATCCAGAGAGCCCCCACTGACCACCAGGCTAAGGTAAGGCGACACATTTTTAAAAAAAATAAAATCCGAGGACATTTTTAAATGTCCCCAGCAACATAAAATAAAACTTATTTTTTCTTTCTAATACTCACCTGATTCCTGGATCCTCAAACTGTAGAGGTGCTGCCCAGCAGTGCGTGCAATCATATGCTGCATTAATTATACTGTAAGGCTGGGTTCACACCTGTGTTTTTTATACGCACGCAATCCGTGCGTTTTTTAATGCTTGTATTGCGCAAATGTAAAAAACATGCAAACGCGCATTCACAGCAATAGACTGCACAAGGAACGAGCTCCAATACGCCCCAAAGAAGCTCCTGTACTTCTTTTGGCGTAGGACGTTTTACAGCGAGTTCCTGCGTGCTGTAAAACGCCCAGGTATGAACGGGTCCCATAGCAAATAATGGGATTTCCCTGTTTATGCGTTTTACAGCATGCAGGAACGCGCTGTAAAACGCTTAGGTGTGAACCGGGCCTTAAGGTGCTGCCCGGCAGTGTGAGGATTCATATGCTGCATTAATTATTCTTCTTACGAATTTGGTTACTTAACCCGTTTGCGTTTGGATTGTAATATTGTGACATCCAGGGCCCCGGGTGGCGATGGGGGGGGGGCCCGGATGCATGTTGCCGCCAGCTGGCTGAATGCCAGGAGCTCTGGTGGCACCCGGCGCAGCTGTGAGTAATCAGGGGGCAGGGCGCGGCGTGATGACGCAGAGCCCCCGAGACTGGTGTGTGCCAATTTTCACCATATACAGTAGCGCAGTACTAGTGCCTAAACGTTTTTGAGCTGGCTTTGTTATAACAACTACTCTCGCTCTGTGCCCCTGTCTGGTATATTCCGCTGCTTGTTACTGCTGGTGCGCTTCCATCCTGCCATACACTATTGCGCAGTAATATTTTGGTGCACTGCCACTGACGCCTATATTACCAGATTAATATCATTTTAATATTGGACTGCAGGGTCCAACCCTGCACTCTTCCACAAAACCACAAAAGGGTTACGGTGTGAAGGCACTTGCTGCCACCAAAGACACAATATTTGGGTGCACTGACGCCTTTACCAGATTCATATCTTATTAATATAGGACCACATGGTCCACCCCTGCACTCTTCCACAATACCACAGAGGGGTTACTGTATAATGACACTTGCTGGCCTGCCACCAAAGGCACAATATTTGGGTGCACTGCCACTGACGCCTGTACCAGATTCATATCCACAGAGGGGTTACGGTGTGACGGCACTGTTGCCGACTCTAAAGGACCAATTTTGAAGCACCTATTGTCACTTTCATCCAAAGCCTGCATAAGTTTCACCATAATTAAGCCAAAAAAATCACTAAACTTGTTCTGCGCGCCCTAAAATGTCTTTTCATACAGGCTGCCGCCCCAAGCAGTTGTTTATGGATAGATTAAAGTAAAAGCATTTACCATCATATGAAACGTCATTTTTTTGTTTTTAAATATTTCTATACATCCTAGAAATCCGCCACTTCACGGGCAGGTTATGGGGACCTCCTAGGCACGATATTTGAAGGAATTTTTTGTTTTTATTTTTAACCCTTATTTCATGGAAAACTCACTGTTCCTTTAAAAACGTCTTATTTTTTTACTTTTTGTCCTTGTTTCCTGTCCCCCAGGGCACTACCCGGACCACCATACACCTTTTATGGCAAATATCTAGCATATATGCCCTCTTGGAGGGCACCCTAAAAATGAAGCTTTTGACTCCCATTGACTTGCATTGAGTTCGGTTCATGTTCGCAGTCGAACACGAACTTTTTAAATTGTTCGAGTTCGAATGCGAACCGAACACGGGGGTGTTCGGCTCATCCCTATATAGAATGTGAGTGTATCAGGAATACTTGTCAAGTCAACTCCAGAGGTTAGATACATAGAAGGTAACCCATCGTTTCTGAGCCAATTCCCCTCCCATATGCTGACTTTTGCTGAGTTCATTTTGACCATTTTTTGTTCATGACATTTAAACCATATTTTTGAAGTTATGTCTTATAGCAGAACCCAGACAACTCATAAATTGTTTTTTTCCCAGCCAACTCGGAAAACTAAAAATATATCATTACTATGTGCAATAGGAATGTCACATCAGAATGCCATACACATTTTTTTAATATATATATATATATATATATATATATATGTCTATATATCTATATCTCTATATATCTATATCTCTTCAATTTTATTTATTCTATTATTTTATTTCTACAATTGAAATGGTCATATTTAGTATAATCAGAATGGCCAGACTCCGCCCTTTCCAGTGACAGCTCACTTGTCCATGTAGGATGCCCATGCCCCCTGTGCCACCCCTCCCTGCCTTCTTTGCTGGATTAGCCAGTGGTTGTAATACACTTTGACCTTAACATATGTTTTATCTCTCTATGATTCTATGTTTGAATACATTTAACTGTTAGGTTTCAATGTATCTAATATATTTTTAGGAATTTATACATATAAACACTATTTTCACTCTTTCAGGTGTCTCTGCAGTGTAAAGACAAAGATAGATACGTTCATACATGTGGAGGCGCTCTCATCAATGAATCCTGGGTCTTGACGGCTGCACAATGTTTCGTGTAAGCTCTTCCTTCATTCCTGCTTTCATTTACTGGTGGCAGAAGTGGGATTATTAGATAATTAATTTGCAATAATCATATGTATTAATTGATGCATTGAGTGTATCTCAAAATCTGCCCATTACATATATACAACCAATACAAAAGAAGTAAACTAAAGTTAAAAAGTAACTTTTAATAAGAGCAGCAAATAGTAAGGATTGGACAAAAGGACCTAAGGGACTCAAGTAACTCGTGTCGGAATGGGTAGAATTTAATATGCCTTCAGTTCGCTCCTTAAGGCAGAAACTGACTAGGTCTGATGGTATATATATATATATCCAGAGTCTCTGGGCTCACTAAAATTCTGTTTAAATTTGAGACAGTGAGAGGCCAAGCTGTATAGGGACAAGGCTGACTTGATCACTATGGGGGGGGGGGTCAATCAAGTCCTAACTTTTGCAGTGCTTTCCTCTGCCTCTGGGATTATTCTTCCCAGCCTTGATGGCTGTAACAATAAAAGATATTGCTCTCTTTATAGTTATTATAGGGGTTATTCAGAGAGAGAGACGATCTGGCCCCGAAATGTCACCGAACAGTGATTTTCCCTGTACGGTGACAATTCGGGGCCATTCGGCTATTTAGAAAGCAAACGGTTCGCCAAATTTTGGGGAATTGCCAACAAAATATGGTGCCTGTTCGGCGGCAGTGAAATCCCCCCATAGAGAAGCAATGGTTAATCTATTCAGAGACACCGAACAGCAGAGAAAAGTTGCCAAAGTGACCTGCTGTTCAGTGTTTTCATTCGGCAGGTTTATTCAGGAGAATCCCACAGGCTTCAATGTTAAAAATATTCCCGTTTTAATCCAATATCTAATAAACCGTTGATTATTTTAATCTGCAATTTATTAGTCTATTTATTTATTGAATTTTTTAGGATCTTTTAGGCATTTTTCTGGATTTTTTCTGCAATTTTTTTTTAATTCGTTTTTTCTTTTTTCTGTAACAGCCCTTTTTATTATCATTCATTGGATTTTATATGTAAATTTCAGAAATTTTCGTTCAGTAGCTTTTTTGCGAACAGTTTTAAAATGTTGACACTTTCAAGCGTATTGTTTTGTTGTTGTGTTTTTACACCGTTCGTCAGCTTGACGGCTTTTTCCAGCGTCTGGTCGGTGCTGCTATCGGCGGCTCGTTGGCTTTTTCCAGAGGGTTTTCGGCGGGTATTCGGTGGGCTTGCGACGGGTTTGTGGCGGGTTTTCCCTGCACTTCTAGGACCCTGAGGTGAATGCTGAATTCACTTTGATTCCCCGAAGTGCAGGGAATGAGAGAGCACCGAAATGTCAGCGACATTTTGGTGCTCTCCCCTTCCCTGCACTTCGTTGAGTCCGATTCGCTGACCCTGCAGTGAATTTAGCATTCATCAAAGAGTCCCTAAAGTGCAGCGAATGAGCCGCCGAACGCATCCGAAAAACGCCGCAAAACCGCTGTACGCTTCTGAAAAAACACCGAAAAAACATTGACTCGATTTGAAAAACCACCAAATCGATTCGAAAAAAAAGCCGACGACCGCCGAACAGAGCGACCAGTTGCCGGAAAAAGTCAACAAACGTGTTTAAACAAACAAACAAACAAAAAAAAGAATTGAAAGTGTCAAATTTGAAACGCTGTTTGAAAGAAAACCTACTGCATGAAAATACCTGGAATATAGAAGGTCCTATGAATAATAAAAAAAAAAAGGTCTGTTACAAAAAAAACACCAGATTTTCTTTTTGAAAAATCCCCTCACTTTAAGGCTAGGGTCAGACTGAGGCAGTGCGAACGCGCGTTCTGGCGCACTTAATCACGGCCGCACTAGCAGCAGATGCCGGGCAATGACAGCCAATATACGAAGTACGGTCGCACAAAAGTCCGGCTGCGCAACGCAAGTGGAAAATGAACGCATTTTTTCGAGAACGTTAAACCACTAGTACGGTTGTACAGAGTGCGCTGCGTCCGCTAGCGGCGTGTGTGCGTGAATTGGAGACATCAGACGCTGCTAATGTCCGGCCAACATAACGTCCAGATGCACAAAGTGTTTTATTGATGATCCGTACAAAATCACGGATGAAACTGCGCATAGTATGACCGCTATTGCGTATTCCGTGAAAAAATACGTCCATTCTTCGAACGCACATTTTCACGGACAACGTGAAAAATGCGTTAGTCTGACCCTAGCCTTAAACGAATCGAAAAATAAAATGTTGCCGAAAAAATCCTTGAAAATCCTAAAATAAATAAAGAGACTTTTTGCTACAAGTGAAAAGAAAAAACAGTTGAATAAATGTTTAATAAAAACGGGAATATTTTTTAACATTATAGCCTATGGGATTCACCTGATTAAACCTGCCAAATGAAAACACTGAACAGCAGGGCATTTCACTGACATTTCTTTGCTGTTCGGTGTCCGTGAATAGATTAACCATTGCTTCTCTATAGGGATTTCACTGCTGTCGAACAGCACCATATTTCGCAAGCAATTAACCAATATTTGGCAAATTGCCAGTTTTTGAGTAGCCGAATGGCCCTAAACTTGCACCATACGGGGAAATTCACTGTTCGGTGCAATTTTCGGGGCCAGTTTAGCTCTTTTTGAATAACCCTGCTTGTCAGTTTCTGCCTTAAGGAGCGAATGTATCTGATGGCATAAATTCTACCCATTCTGACTAGAGTTACTTTGTTTCATCTTGATTTTTATCTTTCTATGGGTGTTTAGGGTTAATCTTGGGACCTTTTGTCCAGTGCTTACTATTTTATGTTCTTACTTCTGCATTGGTTGTGTTTGGTGTTAAATAAATTAAGAGGATAATGATAATAATTTTGTATATGGGTTACTCCAACTGTTTTTTTGATGTAAAGAGGTAACAAATAAACCAGGATTATCCATAAAGAATCCCATTGTTACATATATAACACAATATCCAGCCTCGTAAAAATAAATAAATAACATGAATTTTGTCTTTAATCTTGCAGGAGATGTTATAAATATCGGGCTGTTCTCGGGGTACGTGTCCTCAGTAAGACTAAAGTGACTGTTACGAAACAAATCTTCTATTTGAAACATAGTGACATTTTTATCCATGAAAAATGGAATCCTGATCATCAGACTTATGGGTAAGCTGTCAATAGACATTCAAGCATTAACTGGGCCCTCAGAGCTGTTGCCCTGGTCTCTGAATTCCAGTGAGCCAATAGTGCTCCACATCTGTAAAGTTAGAAGTGCCATAAGATTTTGGTAAATGTTGCCTCGTGTGAAAAATCCACAAAATGGAAACATGAGACAAAAACCTATCTTTATTTTTCCTTTTTAAATTAAATTGCTTCAAAAGAAAAAAACCATCAGCGTGTGCTTTATAATGTGTTTTATAATGGGTTTTATGTAGAATACTCTGCCTGTTGAGGTGGTTGGGTCAGAGTCTGTACAGACTTTTAAACGACTGGATGACTTCCTGCAGACACAGAATATTAATGGTCATAATATTTAATATGTGGGTAAAAGCTTCTTGATCCAAGGAGAAATCTGACTGCCATTCTGGGGTCAAGAAGGAATTTTTTCCCAGTATATTGCATATTGGCGAGCATTTCAGACTAGGGTTTTTGCCTTCTTTTGGATCAACAGCTGAACCCGATGGACGCACGTCTTTTTTCAGCCTATGTTACTATGTAATAATGTGTTTTATAATGTATTTTATAGTGTGTTTTATGTAAAGCACAAGTAATCTTGTTACAGCTTATGTTGGTGGTAGTGTCCCTTTAACCACCTGCAACTTCTGAACAGAGGCGGCTCTACGATTAGGCTCACATGGAGGTCGCATGATGCCGCACTCTCACTGGGGTCTCACATAGGGTCGCCAGATTTGCCATGTTTTAGTGGACACATATAACATTCATGCTGATGGGCAGTGCATGAAAGATGGTGCCCCACAGTAAGTTTAATCCATACGATACAGTTAAGGAATCCCAGGTGACCTGCCTTGATTTCTTTCCTGCAGCCTATGAATTATACATGTTGCCGGGCAGTACTTTTCCCCTGTGCTCCCCCTCTGCATGAAATAGTAATATGTGTCCAGGAAAACATGGCCGACCTGGCAACTCTAGTCTCACATGGAATAACTGGCCCTCGTTCATGCACATAGCAGTGATCAACACACATACACCCAGACATTCACATACTGCCAAATACTAAGAAATCAGTGTGCGTCTTCACAATCACTGTCATCACCACATTGAGCTGTGCCTAACACTCTAACACAGGGACTGGTACAAGCGCAGCTGCCCGCATATGGGAGTCATCATCTTTACAACTCACACTCTAATAGAGGGTTGTCAAGCTCCACCGCCCCCAGATGTTTCTGAACTACAACTCCCATGATTCTCTGGCTACCTATTGCATTGAACGAATTCTGGGAATTGTAGGCATCAACATCTGAGGGCTAGAGTTTGACAGCTCTGCGTTCTTCTCCCTGTCGCTGTGCTCTCAGACTGGCAGCATTGTGTGACGCTGACGCTCTGCTTTCACTCTGCCCCCAGATATGACATTGCTCTCATCAGACTGCCTACTGAAGTCAACATTACCAGTGAGGTCAACTTAATCCTCCTGCCAGCACTCGAGGACATCCTCCCCAAGGAATACACGTGTTACATCACCGGCTGGAAAGAACGCAGACGTATGTATGACAGGAGATTCAATGGGAACAATGACTAAATGGGACATGGAAGTAAGAAATAGGGATGAGCTGTTCGGTTCGATCTGTTCGGTGTTCAATTCGAACATCGCCCATTCGGCTGTTCGTCGAACTCCAAACATTTCCGCGTGTTCACCGCATGTTCGCCCACAATGCACCACGATGGACCACAATGCACTTTTCCACTGGCCTGAAGCTTGTAATTGGCTACAGCCTTGCACCTGACCACAGGTCAGGTGCAAGACAGATGCAAGACTATGCCAATCACGGCTCAATCATGGGCTCACAGAGCTAAGTCCGGCAGCACACTATATAAGGCGTCCCTCATAGCCCCAGCAAGTGTTTTTTGAGAAGAGATTCTTCTGTTATTGTGTGTTCTCACTGCCAGCAGCTATTGGGGGGTCTCACTTCTACAAGATATCTGGGAATTGTTGTAATCTGTGTGTTCTCACTGCCAGCAGCTATTGGGGGGGTCTCACTTCTAGAAGATATCTGGGAATTGTTGTAATCTGTGTCTTCTCACGGCCAACAGCTATTGGGGGGTCTCACTTCTAGCGGATATCTGGGAATTGTTGTAATCTGTGTCTTCTCAGTGCCAGCATCTATTGGGGGGTCTCACTTCTAGCAGATATCTGGGAATTGTAATCTGTGTCTTGTCACTGTTGCCAGCTATCAGGGGGTCTCACAGACTTGTAGCAGATTTCTGCGAATTTTAATCTGTGTTTTGTCACGGCCACCCATCAGGGGTCTCACAGACTTGTAGCAGATATCTGGGAATTATAATATGTGTCTTGTCACTGCCACCCATCAGGGGGTCTCACTGATTTATAGAAAATTTCTGGGAATTGGATTTTGTGTCTTGTCACTGCCACCCATCAGGGGTCTCACAGATTTGTAGCAGATTTCTGTGAATTTTAATCTGTGTCTTGTCACTGCCACCCATCAGGGGGTCTCACTGATTTATAGGAGGTTTCTGGGAATTGGATTTTGTGTCTTGTCACTGCCACCCATCAGGGGTCTCACAGATTTGTAGCAGATTTCTGTGAATTTTAATCTGTGTCTTGTCACTGCCACCCATCAGGGGGTCTCATTGATTTGTATCAGATATCTGGGAATTATAATCTGTGTCTTGCAACTGCCACCCATCAGGGGGTCTCAATGATTTATAGGAGGTTCCTGGGAATTTAAATCTGTGTTTTGTCACTGCCACCCATCAGGGGTCTCACAGACTTGTAGCAGATATCTGGGAATTGTAATCTGTGCCTTGACACTGTTGCCAGCTATCAGGGGCTCCTATCAGGGGGTCTCACAGACTTGTAGCAGATTTCTGCAAATTTTAATCTGTGTCTTGTCACTGGCTGCCAGCTATCAGGTTATACCAGAGTTCTGGAAATCTTTAATCTAGATAACACAGTTGAATCAGAGTTCTGCATATCTGCAATTTTTACAACAGAGTTGAATCAGAGTTGAGTTCTGTATATCTTTAATCTATATATCACTCACCATGTCAAAAAGACCAAAAAGGAGAGGCAGACACTCCCAGTCACAGATAAGAGGGCAACCAGCCTCTGTGTCAGGAGGCTGTGCCTCTGGTCGTCGTGGATGTGGTGCATCCTCTGCAGGGGCACGCTTGACCTTTCTAACTGGTGCTGGCCGTGTTAAGCAGCAGCAACATACAGAGGATTTGGTGGATTAGCTAACCAGGCCATTCTCATCCTCCGAGTCCTCTGCCAGCCAGGTTTGTAGTGGTTTACAGTCCACCTCAGCTGCCAAAGCAACTAATGCAGCCTCTATGTCCACAGCTACTCCTGCTGTAGCATCACCAACATACACGGAGTTAGCTGAATTGTTTGACTACAATGACAGTGACATGCTGCTTGAGGATGCGCAGCAACTACAGTGCTCTGATTCAAACTCTGAAGTTGAGGAAGGGAGTATAACTACAACCAAGTTATAACTACAACCTAGAGGAAAGGGGTGCCAGTGACACACAAATAACTTGCACTCATGTTGCCCAAGCAGCTGCAGCATACTGCCAAGTTGGCTCCAGTGACGAGAAGATAGGGATGATGACGATGATGTGGTCACTTACTCCACCTGGGTGCCTGATCGAACAGAGGAGTCAAGGGAGGAGGAGGAGGCACAACAAAAACAAGGCAGAACGTCCTCTATGAGCAACTGTAGCCAGCCCAAGGCATTAGAAGTCACAGCAGCTCAGGTGCAGAGCACTGTTGTCTCAAAGCACATGTACAGGAAGTCTGCTGTCTGGGAGCTCTTTAAGAAATGTGCAGCAGACCGCACCGTTGCAATGTGTAATCTATGTCAGATGAGGATCAAGCGTGGGAAAGACATCCCACGCTTCGGTACAACGTGCTTGAGACGACATATGACCACCTGCCACGCATCCCATTGGCACAACACTTTGCATAGGTCCTCCTCCTCCTCATCTGTCTCTACCCCCACTATATGTCCTGCCATGTCATTGCCTACAACCTCCACTGACAGGGATGATACTACAGTAATGGGTGTACCAGGTCCTTCCTCAGAATGTGACAGCATCCCATCAGCTGAAGATTTACGCAATCAGATTTCGTTCCCCCAGCTGCTGCAGCGTAAGAAAAAATATAGTCCCAACTATCCCCAAGCACAGCATCTAAATGCCAGCTTAGCAAAATTACTCGCATTTCAGGTGCTGACTTTCCAGCTGGTGGACTCTGCTTCCTTCCGTGAATTTGCTGAATGTGCTGTACCACAGTGGCAGGTTCCAAAACACCATTTATTTACACGGCAGGGGCAGTCACAGAGATGGTTAACACCACGCCAGCTTAGGCTGGGAATGGTCGTCTGTGATAATGGCAGCCCTACGCCTAGGTACGTTGACGCATGTACCATGCCTAGCACACGTCCTAAATCTGGTGGTACAGCATTTCCTAACCAGGTACCCAGGGCTGGAAGAGCTTCTTAGCCAGGCCATAAAAGTCTGCAGCCATTTCAGATGGTCATTCCCAGCAAGAGTTTGCCTGGCAGAAATTCAAAGAGAATTCAACCTTCCCAAAAACCGCCTGATCTGTGACATGTCCACCAGGTGGAACTCGACATTGGCAATGCTGCAGCATCTGCACAAGCAGCAGAGGGTCATCAACAAGTACCTTTGTGAGTATGGCACAAGGACAGGTTCAGGTCAACTTGTTTCCCCCCCCCCAGTGGCTGATGATCAAGGATGCATGCACTGTACTGTCACCATTTGAGGAGGCAATGAGGATGGTGAGCAGGGACAGTGCATGCATCAGTGACACAATTCCTTTAGTGTTCCTGCTGGAGCGCACTCTGCGGGTAATTATAGATGTGGCTCTAGAGGCTGAGCAGCGGGAGGAAGAGGAGGCCTTCCCTAGCTCTCAAGGCCCCAGTCTTTATGCAGACAGCATTCCTGTGGGTCCTCAGATCAGACAGGAGGAGGAGGAATATTTAAGAAGTGGGGGCATTGAAGGTAGGGATTCCTCATGGGAGGGATTTGTGTGCCCAGAAACCCAAGGACTAGTACGTGGCTGAGAGGAGGAAGTGCACGATGGGGTCAACCTCATTGACCAGGAAGACTCAGAAGCTAATGCCACCTCCAACCTATGCTGCATGGCTCCCTTATCCTGCAAAGTCTGCTAAAGGACACCAGGATTCGTGCTATCAAGGAGAGGGATCATTACTGGTTGGCAAGCCTTCTTGATCCACGATACAAGGGTAAAGTTGCAGAGCTCATCCTGTCCGCACAGAGGGAGGACAGGATGAAACAACTTGAGGACGCTCTAAAGTGACACTTGTGTAATACCTTTCCTGGCACTGGTAGGTTACCAAGTGATGATACAGGTGCTTCTCAGGCTGCGGATGATCAGAGGAAGAGCGGTAAAGGCCGGGGCCACTTGACTGATGCCTTTTTAAATTATTTTAGTCCACGACGCTCAGGGACGTCAAATGTAGGCACCCATTGCCAGCGTCTTCACCGTACGGTGCAGGACTACCTAGAGGCAAGGGCAGACCTGGATACCTTTTACAGCAGATGATCCACTGGCTCACTGGGTGTTGAGGTTGGATCACTGGCCAGAACCTAGCCAATATGCTATGCAGCTACTAGGTTACCCTTCATCCAGCGTGCTCTCTGAAAGGACGTTCAGTGCCACTGGAGGTTTTGTCACAGACAAAAGAGTGCGTCTGTCCACTGACTCTGTAGACCGGCTGACATTTATAAAAATGAATCAGTCCTGGATCAGCAGCTATCAATCTCCTGATGCTGACGTAACTGAATAGATTGGGGATCTCTTCTGCATTACCAAAACCTCCACCTCTGCACTCTTCCACAATACCACAAAGGGGTTACGGTGTGAAGGCACTTGCTGCCACCAAAGGCAAAATATTTGGGTGCACTGCCACTGACGCCTATACCAGATTCATATAATTTTAATATTGGACCGCAGGGTCCAACCCTGCACTCTTCCACAATACCACAGAGGGGCTACGGTGTGATGGCACTGTTGCCGACACTAAAGGCCCAATTTTAAAGCACTTATTGTTACTTTCGTCCAAAGCCTGCAAAAGTTTCACTATAATTTAGCCAAAAAATCACTAAACTTGTTCTGCGTGTACTAAAACGTCTCCTCTTTTCATACCGGCTGCCGCCCCAAGTAGTTGTTTATGAATAGTTTAACCCCTTAAGGACGAGTCATTTTACAACTTTGGCGCTGTTTCGAAGTAGAAGTTTGCTTAGCTCATTTAGACCATCTTTAACGCGGTTTTAAGTCACGTATTATTATACCACCCAGACAAATAATATATTGTTCTTTCCGGCAGACTCGGAAGATTAATAATATATCATTATTATATGTGTAGGTCATGCCCTGCCAAAATGCTATAACAAAAAATGTAAACAAAAATAAAAAATTGTGAATTTTCAATGAAATTTCAAACATCCACAGTGTGTAAAGTGTTTTTTTTTTATTTTATTATCCGAGCCTTTGCAGTCATATGTTATGGGGTAGACTTGTTAAAAAAATTTGAACGGGGAACCCATTTTGTTTTGGGGGAGAAAATGCGTGATTATAGCTAAACCCCTCCAAAAAAAATTATTTGTGAAGCATCATTGTTCACATTATAATTGAAATGTGAACAATAATGCTGCATTAAAAGAAACAAAACAAACACGTTTTTATTTTTTTATTAATTAATTAATGAAATTTTTTGGTTTTTTAAAACTTTTACTTTAATTTTAACATGGTCAGGTTTGATATCATTGGAAAGGCCATGCTCTGGCCTTTTCAGCAATATCAGACATGACCCCCTAGCTGCCACCGATCAGGAGATAAAGAGGTTTAAAGAACCCCCCTATCTCCTCTTTGCAGCTAAGGGGTTCCCCGGTTAACTGACGTCATCGCATGGCACGATGAGTCAGTTGACGCGGGGGGACCCAGAGGTGGGGTTTGCCATCCAAGATGGTGCCAGGCCGCGACCTGGCAACTAAGGGGTTAACCCCCTACATCGCTGGAAAGGTCAGGCTGTGACCCTTCCAGCGATGCTGGCCACAGCCTCCTGGTCCCCGGCGATGGGGAGATACAAGAATCCAAAGGATCCCCCCCTCCCCTTCAGGCGCTTCCCCTGCTCCGGCGGGGGGGGGATGCCTGAAGCTGACGTCATTGCGCCCCCGGCGCGATGACGTCAGTGCGCCGGGAGGAGGGATACACGCCGATCTGACTCCGCGGGAGTCAGAGCAGTGTGGGAGCGACTGGAGGAGGTGAGTATGGCCGCCGGGGGGGCTGCAAACGCCGAGGACGTACCATTACGTCCTGTGGCGTTAAAGCCCGCCTAATGCAGGACGTAATGGTACGGCCTGCGGCGTTAAGGGGTTAAAGGAAAACCATTTACCGTTATTTGAAATTTCATTTTTTGTTTTAAAATGTTTCTATACATCCTACAAATCCGCCACTTCACGGGCAGGTTATGGGGACCTCCTAGGCACGATATTTGAAGGAATTTTTTGTTTTTATTTTTAACCCTTATTTCATGGAAAACTCACTGTTCCTTTAAAAACTTTTTTTTTTTAAACCTTTTGTCTGTGTTTCCTGACCCCCAGGGCACTACCCGGACCCCCATACACCTTTTATGGCAAATATCTAGCATATATTCCCTCTTGGAGGGCATTCTAAAATTCAAACTTTCGAGTCCCATTGACTTGCATTGAGTTCGAATCGTGTTAGCGTTCAAACCCGAACTTTTGAAATTGTTCGAGTTCAAATGCGAACCGAACACGGGGGTGTTTGGCTCATCCCTAGTGAGGAAAATAAAGAGAACAATGTACACAATTATGATGTTGAGTAGAAAAAATTTAAATAGGTGGTGTATGTGAAAACACCTATTGATAGATAGATATGTATGGGATATATACAATGAATCGTGGAATATTCTAGACCTTTAGACGGGGCTGGGGTTTCTCTCTACATTCTGCTCAGTACATTACGTATTAATCACTCTTTGTCTGTGTTTCTCGCAGTAGCTATAGGTCCTTTGTTGTCAGATGTTCTGCAGCAGACTCGCCTCTCTGTTGTGGACCATGGAACCTGCACCTCGGAAGACTGGTGGGACAGAAATGTAAATTTGAACATGATCTGTGCCATCGGGGACCTCAAGTCTGATTGTATTGTGAGTTCTATTTCCTGTTATCATCTCGGTTTTTCTCCATGCAGTTATTCCAGATGTCGCTCCAGGTTCTCTGGGCAGAAAAGTTTTTATTGGTGTTTGTATCTTTCTTGGTTATCAAACCTGCCTGAGAGGACAGTCCAAAAAAAGTCCCAGAACACAAGGATAATGACCAAGGACTGTATGACCATGAACTGTATGACCAAGGACTGTATGACACTGGACTAATATCCAAGGACCGTATGACCCTGGGCTGTATGACTGAGGGCCATATAACCCTTGGATGTATGACCAACGACTGTAGGACCCTGGGCTGTATGACCAAGGACTGTATGAGTGAGGGCCATATAACCCTGGGCTGTATGACCAAGGACTGAATAACCCTGGGCTGTATGACCAAGGACTGGATGACCCTGGGCTTTATGACCAAGGACTGTATGACTGTGGACAGTATGACCAAGGACTGTATGACCCTGGGCTGTATGACCAAGGACCGTATGACTGAGGACAGTATGACCAAGGTCTGTATGTGGAGGTTTTTGTGTTTCCACTGACTACAGCCCTTTCCTTTAATTTTAAAAGGGACACTCTGCTCATCCTGACCACTTTATAGTTTTAAACTGGCCAGGATGGGAGGAGTGCACCCCTTCTCCCCATTCCTCCCAGCTCCACCAGAACTGGCAGAAACATTTGTTGAAGTGGAGGAGTTTTCTTCACCCCACCCAGCGTCACCAGCAGCCAGGATTTTGAATTTACCAGTGCGCGTGCAGCTCCAACCCATCACTCGGCGCAGGTGCTACGGAGATTTGGGTAGATTGTAAATTCCCATGGGAATAGGACCCTCATTTCATCCTGTCTCGGTTTGTCAAATGTTGTTCGATTTGATTGTAATGTATTGTAACACTGTTTCTATTGTAACAATACTTCAGCGCTATGGAATATGTTTGTATATAAGGTCTGAATAAACAAATAAGATGATACTTATCTTGAGGTCGATGTTTATTCCGGGGTCGATTATAAAATGACCCCCAAGTATTATTCTCCCTTGTACATTTTCTCCAGGAAAGTGATGCAAAAAAATCACTGAAGATTCCAAGGGAAGGACGTTTATAAATTCAATAATTGGGGATATTGGCAAAAAATGACTCCAAAATGCAATGATCTGGGTAATCAAAACATTTATTAAAATAATAAAAACCTATTAACAATTGTAATCCAACGCGTTTCTTCATGTGACTTTTTCAAGGATTCTAAAAGTTCCCCATCGATCAATGCACATATATATAGTGTATCCCCCTAAGTGGAAATGTCCACCCCTTCCGTCGGCGTCCTCCACGTATTTTGGTATAGTACACGTGGAGGGCGCTGATGGAAGGGGAGGACATTACCACTTAAGGGGATACACTATATATATGTGCATTGATCGATGGGGAACTTTTAGAATCCTTGAAAAAGTCACATGACGAAACGCGTTGGATTACAATTGTTAATAGGTTTTTATTATTTTAATAAATGTTTTGATTACCCAGATCATTGCATTTTGGCGTAATTTTTTGCCAATATCCCCGAATTATTGAATTTATAAACGTCCTTCCCTTGGAATCTTCAGTGGTTTTTTTGCATTACTTTCCTGGAGAAAATGTACAAGGGAGAATAATACTTGGGGGTCATTTTATATCGACCCCGGAATAAACATTGACCTCAAGATAAGTATCATCTTATTTGTTTATTCAGACCTTATATCCATGAGTGCACTCGAACCATTGTTTTACAAGTTTACACGGGGTGAATAGGAGGAACCACCCAGGGTAGCACCATCCTTTAGTGCATTAGCAAAAATTGTAGTAAGCTATGGAATATGTTGCCTCTCTAAGAATAAAGAATTATAATAATGATAAAGTGTGCGAGTCCCGTAGGACTGTATAGGAAAGCAAACTGTGCAGAAAAGCTGCAGGGACTTCTGGATTTGGGAGTCCTTGAGCTACAGAGGAGGAGCAGCGTGTGGCAAGGGGGAAAAGGGGAGTAAAATCACCAAAAATACAAAACAGGTGGTTATATGCCAGCAGGATCTGCCCAATAATTTTTTTCATACAGTATCTCTAATAAACTAAAAAAATATATAAACCATATTTTTGGTGAACCTGTCCTGGCTAGAATTAAAATTGTATAATATTCTGAAGGTTACGGTAATGGAATGATCCACATTGTAGATCACACCTCTTGCTGTTTTTAGGGGGATTCTGGTGGACCCTTGAGCTGCAGGAGAGAAACTGGTGACTGGGAGGTCCACGGCATCGCCAGCTTCTACTCATCTCGTGGCTGTTTCGCTGCGAAAAAGCCCATTGTCTTCACTCGAGTTTCTGCCTTCATAGACTGGATCCAAAATGTAAGTGTGAGTCACGTGTAGATCCGGCATGTTATAGAGCAAGCGAGACTCCGTGCACACTGACAGCAAACTGAACAGATGTTTCCATAACAACCGGACGCCACTGTAATTTCCGATCCTAAAAAAAAATCGAGGCCTCAGTCCCAGATGAGTTTTCAGGTTTTTCAAATCACTATGAGTGACCAAGGGATTTTAATATTCTGGTTCTTCAAATCTCAGTCAGGGTGTGTGGGTATCTTTTTAGGGGCTCCTCCATATATTCGGGGTGTGTGGGTGTCTTTTTAGGGGCTCCTCCATATATTCGGGGTGTGTGGGTGTCTTTTTAGGGGCTCCTCCATATATTCAGGGTGTGCGGGTATCTTTTTAGGGGCTCCTCCATATATTCAGGGTGTGTGGGTGTCTTTTTAGGGGCTCCTCCATATATTCAGGGTGTGTGTGTGTATTTTTAGGGGCTCCCCCATATATTCAGGGTGTGCGGGTGTCTTTTTAGGGGTTCCTCCATATATTCAGGGTGTGTGGGTGTCTTTTTAGGGGCTCCTCCATATATTCAGGGTGTGCGGGTGTCTTTTTAGGGGTTCCTCCATATATTCAGGGTGTGTGGGTGTCTTTTTAGGGGTTCCTCCATATATTCAGGGTGTGAGGGTGTCTTTTTAGGAGCTCCTCCATATATTCAGGGTATGTGGGTATCTTTTTAGGGGCTCCTCCATATATTCGGGGTGTGCGGGTGTCTTTTTAGGGGTTCCTCCATATATTCAGGGTGTGCGGGTATCTTTTTAGGAGCTCCTCCATATATTCAGGGTGTGCGGGTATCTTTTTAGGGGCTCCTCCATATATTCAGGCTGTGCGGGTGTCTTTTTAGGGGCTCCTCCATATATTCAGGGTGTGCAGGTATCATTTTAGGGGCTCCTCTTTATATTTAGGGTGTGCACGTGTCTTTTATGGGCTCCTCTATATATTTAGGGTGTGTGGGTCTATTTTTAGGGGCTCCTCTATATATTTAGGGTGTGCGGGTGTCTTTTTAGGGGCTCCTCTATATATTCAGGGTGTGTGAGTGTCTTTTTAGGGGCTCCTCTATATATTCAGGGTGTGTGAGTGTCTTTTTAGTGGCTCTATATATTTAGGGTGTGTGAGTGTCTTTTTAGTGGCTCTATATATTCAGGGTGTGTGAGTGTCTTTTTAGTGGCTCTATATATTTAGGGTATGCGTGTGTGCTGGACACTGTAGAGGGATATGGAGCTTTGCTGTCACTGTTGTGGGACATGTAAAAAGAAGTGCGCGAGAGAGAGCGTTAAAATGTTTTCTTATATCTATATCTTATGTTTTTCTTTGTAGATAATCACCTTAAATACCTTAGAATGAAGTCACCGTGAAGACACTGGAGCATCACAGAGCGGAAACGTTCAGGGTTATTCAGAGAGAGGTGAAAACAAGGAGAAATTTACCTCACTTTCCAAATCGTCTATTTGGTCGAGATTGTTCATTCTCCAGGTAATTCTCCTGGTTTTCACCTCTCTCTGAATAACCCTGATTGTGTCTGTTCTTATATTGTATCAATAAAGCCCCGGCGTCACACGTTTAGCGTCTGCATTAGTAATATCCCTCGATCCTGCTGCCACGTGATTCCAGATGATTAAGGAGCATTTCCAATGGACGGAGCAATTACTGAGGTTTAATGGACACAATGATCATATGTGGGGGAGGGGCAAGGAGACAAAATAACTGAAATAATTAATAATCGTTGATTTAAAGGGGCACCATAAAACCCAATCACCAAGGGGTTAATGGAAATACAAGCCTCCAGGGGGAGAAATGCTTGTTTCTAGCGTCAAGTTACTGCATATATTTGCATTGTCTTAAATTGTTATAAATTTTTTCACTTCTTTATGTATTATAATTTTTTCTAGCCACTTTTAAATGTATACACAGTTTTTTGATACTGTATTCTGACTAATAAAATTGATTGTACCTATATAGAATACATTGTAACTGTCTATTCTGGGGTGAGTTCCTTTCACTTTATAATTGTGCTGTATTTGTCCTAAAATAATCAACAATAAAGATATAAAGTATCCATAAAGTTTCCGTCATTAAACTGCTGAGATATTGGGATTACTTAGGTAAAACACAAATCTAGGAAAGACGCTGCTGATGTGTTTTGACTGTAAGCTCTTATGAGCAGGGCCCTCTACACCTAAGGGGTTATTCAGAGAGAGTCGATCTGGCCCCGAAATGTCACCGAACAGTGAATTTCCCTGTACGGTGACATTTTGGGACTATTTGGCTATTCAGAAAGCAGGCAGTTCACCAAATTTTCGTGAACTGCCTGCAAGTACAATATCTGTTCGGCAGTGAAATCCACCATAGAGAAGCAATGGTTAATCTATTCAGAGACACCGAACAGCAGTGAAAAGTTGCCGAAGTGCCCTGCTGTTTCATTCGGCAGGTTTATTCAGACGAATCCCATAGGCTTCAGTTTTAAAAATATTCCCGTTTTAATCCACTATCTAATAAACCGTTTATTAGTTTAATCTGCAGCAAAAAGTCTCTTTATCTATAGATTTTTTTTAAGGATCTTTTAGGCATTTTTCTGGATTTTTTCAGCAAAATGTTTTTTCCGTTTTTTTTTTAAATCATTTTTCTTCTGTAACAGACCTAAATATTATCATTCATTGGATTTTATGTGTAAATTCCAGACATTTTCATTCAGAAGTTTTTTTTGGCAAACAGTTTCAATTTTGACACTCTCAAGCGCATTGTTTTTCTTTGTTTTTTTTTTTACACTGTTCGGCAGCTTGTCAGCTTTTACCGGGGGCTGCTCTGCGCTGTGATAAGCGGCTCGGCAGCTTTTTCCATTGTGTTCAGCGTGGTTTTACCAGTGGGTGTTTGGCAGGATTTTGCGACGGGTTGGGTTTTCCCTGCACTCCGGGACCCTGCGGTGAATGCTGAATTCACCACAGGATGGGATACTTTGATTTCCCGAAGTGCAGGGATTTGCGGGGAACTAGAGAGCACCAATATATCGGCAACATTTCGGTGCTCTCAGAATAACTCCTCTAGTGTTTCCATCCTAAGTTATTTTAAAGCGCTCCAGAAACTGTTGGCGCTATTTAAATGATGACGTTAATAATAGTAATTTGATATGATGAGTAGTGATGGGCTGAACACCCCCATGTTCGGTACGCAATCGAACTCGAACACCCGAAAAAGTTTGACCGCAAACTCGAACACAATGCGAACACCATTAAAGTCAATGGTGTTCGAACGTTTGAAAATTAAGGTCCCCTCCATAGGGCATATATGCAAGATATTGCCCATAAAAGGTATATGGGGGTCCAGGTACTGCCCTTGGGGACAGGAAACAATGAAAAAAAGTAAAAAATATAAAACAAAAAGTTTTTAACTCTTGCACTGCTGAGTGCTGAGCCATTTCACCATTGTGCGCTGAGATAATTTTTACTGCTTTTGCTCATGTTTAAACACAATTTGAAGCTATGGGAAATGTTTGACCAACAAGGAGTGGGAAATGTTTGACCAATCAGTGGGAAATGATGAGAGCAAAGTGATAAGACAACGTGATGGGATTTCGGGGGATGGTAGTGGAAAAGGCAAATGGAAATTAAGCAGCGATGGGAGGTACTGGTCAGTAGAAAGTGCTGGTAAACGAGAGCAACGTCATGAGCAGAGCCACCCCTAGCAATTATGGGGTCCTAGGTGAGACGGTTTTGGGGGGGGGCTCAGAAGTCAATCTGCTCAGAAAGCGTAACAGTGCAAAACTTAGCAAGGAATAGGATTTTAAGAGTTTTGGTCGCCATGCCATGAGAGAAATAGAGGAGGAGGGCAGCATGCCAGCCATCTCGATTTAGGCATATTAGTATACCACATGAAATCATGAATGGTTTGTGGCCGGACAATAGCATTTTCCAGGCGAAGCGAGAGAGGGGACTCCTTTGCATGCTGGGAGGACAGGAGTTGGTCTTACAGAGCCACTTTATAACAGCACTGGACATCAGGATATCCCAAACCGCCAGATATCTGGGCATTAAAACAACGGCAGTCAAGAGCCGGGCTGGCCGCCACTTCCAGAGATGAGCAACTAACAGTCTCTTGAGGTGAAGCATGAGGTATGTGGGAGATTAAGTAAAACTGTATAACAGTTGGGGCAGAATCATCATTTCAACAGCTGCCATGCGTCAAAAGTCAGGATACCTCAAAGCCCTGCCACGTCAGCAACTGTTTCTCTATTGATCGAAAGAGGTGGAGAAAATTTAACTTAATCAGAGAACTTCTAGATTTGGCGAGGGAGCTAACCAAGTGTTTTAGGGCGGTGGACCACCAATCCAAGGGGAACTCATTACCCAACAGCCCAAGGGATGCCACGGAGATATTAATAGGTTACTCCTGTGTCTTAGAAACATTATTCTTATAGTATGAAAGGGAACCAAAATGATCCAGTAATCTAAACAGGGGGGCGTAGGGAACCCTTAGGATCGGTGAGAAATAAAAGGATATCATCAGCGAACATCGCCAATTTTTGTTTGTCCATAGGAGTCTGAAGGCCCTTTATGGTTTCAGACCGTCTAATAGGCGAGGCTAGAGGCTCCAGCACCAAGATGAAAACGGGGGGGGGGGGCAGTCTTAATGGATGCTATTAGTAATCGGGAATGGAGGGGATTGGAAACCTGAATTAAGGACCATAGCTGTTGGTAAGGAATATAACGCCAAAATGCTTTTAATAAAGGGTGCGGGAAAACAAAGAGCTTCTACCGCCTTCTGTATATAACCCCAGTGGATCCGTCCAAAAGCCTTTTCGGTATCAAGTGCCAGGGGTACTAGACCTATGCGCTATATTGATAACATCCAGGAAGCGACGCATATTACCGCACGACTGCCTCCCAGGAACAAATCCTGTTTGTTCAGCTGAAACAAGTTTTGGAAGCAGTGGAGCGATTCTAGAGGCCAGAAATTTTGCATATCATTTTGTATCCATGTTAAGCAAGGATATAGGTCGAACGGTGGAACATTGATGGTTTGGTTTGCCTGGTTTCGGGAGGGTAACCAATGTGTCCTGCAGCATTTCAGTAGGGATCTGCCCAGTTGACTTACTCAGGTTTTCAACATGATTAAGGGTCAGGACCAAAACCGTGCTAAAGCGTTGATAATATAGGTTAGATAAGCCATCAGGGCCTGGTGCCTTACGTTTGGGAAGGTTCCTAAAAGCCTGAGTCATCTCATCGTCTGTGTGTGAACCGGGCAACCAAATCTGCCCGCTGAGAGGGGGAGAGGGTCAGTAGACTCTCCGCTTGTAGGAACTGAATCATATCCGTTTCCAATGGCTGGGGCAACGTAGGGTCATTCTTTAGATTATATAAGGAGTGATAGTAGTGGGCAAATTCAGCGATCATATGGGCTGGGTGTTGAATCAATCCATCTCCAGGCGCTTTAAGATGCACAATATTGAGCCATCCAAGTTGTGTACAGGGCAATGTCATCTCGTACATTCACTTGAAAGTAATCTCGTAGCACCACTGTCACGGTCCACCTGGGGTACTTGCTGAAGTACCTGCATTGCACACCTGGCTCTAAGAACTTTGCCCTGGTGGGGGGGGTAATGTCAGGATCTGAACCCCCAGACCCTCTGGCGCCCCCTTTGTTTTCCTTTTTGCCATGTTCTGCATGAACTATGCAGGTTCCAGGACTTTGTTTCCCCATGCTCATTCCTGGACTCTGATCTGCAATCTGGACATGAAACCTCACCTGCAGTTGATCCAACCTGATGAGTCCTGCTTAAGAGGAAGCTACGCCCCTTATCCCACACTTCCTCATTGAAGTTTCCTAGCTTAGCAAGTGCAGACCTGCCTCCCATAGATCCTTGCCTGGAACCCCTCCTGCTCTAGATCCATTGACATTCCTGCACACCCTCTGCTATTCCTGGACATTCATTACTGGTATCCTCCTTGTCCCCCCTGTACCCCCCTGTTATATTACTACTACGTGTGTACCAGACCCTTGCATATCCTGGCCACTCTTTTGCCTGCTCCCATTGTACCTCCGCCTGATTTCTATGTTATATGTATCCATTGTTTATAGTCCTAGTCTGTGAATACAAATAAACCCTGTTACCTTGTATCCTGCCTTCTGCTATAACTACTGCATCTTGGGCTCACACCCACACTTCTACACACATGCTAGGCCAGGACCGTGACAACCACTGAAGTAGAAGCCACGCGCAGCCCCCACTCTCTGGAACGCTCTCCCTCGTGCTGTCAGACTTTCCCCTAACTTCTCTTCCTTCAAACGCTCCCTTAAAACATTCCTATTTAGGGAAGCCTACCACCCAACTCACTGACGCAACCATCAATCACTCTCACCTTACAGTCCTCTCCTCCTGTTTCCAACCCCAACCCTCCTAGATTGTGAGTTCCTACGGGAATAGGGCCCTCATCTCCTCCTGTACTGTTTGTCAAATGTTGTTCAATGTATTGTAACCCTGTCTGCACTGTGCTTATTGTACAGCGCTGCGGAATATGCTGGCGCTTTATAAATTAATAATAATAATAATAATAATAAAATCCTCATTAATAATATGAGAGTCATTCAAATGCCAAGTAGGGATGAGCCGAACGCCCCCATGTTCGGTTTGCATTCGAACTCGAACAATTTCAAATGTTCGAGTTTGAACTCGAACACAATACAAACTCAATGTAAGTCAATGGGACCCGAACGTTCGATTTTTAGAGTGCCCTCCAAGAGGGCATATATGCTAGATATTTGCCATAAAAGGTGTATGGGGGTCCGGGTAGTGCCCTGGGAGACAGGAAACAAGGACAAAAAGGTTTAAAAAAAATTTTTTTAAAGGACCAGTGAGTTTTCCATGAAATAAAGGTTAAGAATCAAAACGAAAAATTCCTTCAAATATCGTGCCTAGGAGGTGCCCATAACCTGCCCATGAAGTGGCGGATTTGTAGGATGTATAGAAACATTTAAAAACAAAAAAATGACATTTCAAATGACGGTAAATGGTTTTCCTTTAATTCATTCATAAACAACTGCTTGGGGCGGCAGCCTGTATGAAAAGAGGAGATATTTTAGGACACGCAGAACAAGTTTAGTGGCTAAATTATGGTGAAACTTATGCAGGCTTTGGATGAAAGTAAAAATAGGTGCTTTAAAATTGGGCCTTTAGTGTCGGCAACAGTGCTGTCACACCGTAACCCCTCTGTGGTATTGTGGAAGAGAGCAGGGTTGGACCCTGCGGTCAAATATTAAAATGATATGAATCTGGTACAGGCGTCAGTGCACCCAAATATTTTGCCTTTGGTGGCAGCAAGTGCCTTCACACCGTAACCCCTCAGTGGTATTGTGGAAGAGGGCAGTGGTGGACCCTGCAGTCCAATATTAAAAATATTTTAATCTGGTATAGGCATCAGTGGCAGTGCACCCAAATATTGTGCCTTTGGTGGCAGCAAGTGCCTTCACACCGTAACCCCTCTATGGTATTGTGGAAGAGTGCAGGGGTGGACCCTGCCGTTAAATATTACAATGATATGAACCTGGTACACGTGTCAGTGGCAGTGCACCCAAATATTACTGCGCTATAGTGTATGGCAGGATGGAAGCGCACCAGCAGTAACAAGCAGCTGAATATACCAGACAGGGGCACAGAGCGAGAGTAGTTGTTATAACAAAATCAGCTCAACAACGTTTAGGCACTAGTACTGAGATACTGTATATGGTGAGAATTGGCGCACACCAGTCCCGGTGGCTCTGCATCATCACGCCGCACCCTGCCCCTTGTGCTGCCGGAGCTCCTGGCATTCGGCCAGCTGGTGGCACCATGCGTCCGGGGCCCCCCCGATCGCCACCCGGGGCCCTGGATGTCACAATATTACAATCCAAACGCAAACGGGTTAAGTAACCAAATTTGTAAGAAGAATAATTAATGCAGCATATGAATCCTCACACTGCCGGGCAGCACCTTAAGGCCCGGTTCACACCTAAGAGTTTTACAGCGCATTCCTGCACTCTGTAAAACGCATAAACAGGGAAATCCCATTATTTGCTATGGGACCCGTTCATACCTGGGCGTTTTACAGCGCGCAGGAACGCGCTGTAAAACGTCCTACGTCCAAAGAAGTACAGGAGCTTCTTTGGGGCGTATTGCAGCGCGTTCACTCTGCAGTCTATGGCCGTGAACGCGCTGCAATGCACATTCGCATGTTTTTTACGTTTGCGCGATATTAGCGTTAAAAAACGCACGTATTGCGAGTGTTAAAAAATGTGCTTATTGCGCAAGTAAAAAAAAAGTAGGTGTGAACCCAGCCTTACAGTATAATTAATGCAGCATATGATTCCGCACACTGCCGGGCAGCACCTCTACAGTTTGTGGATCCAGGAATCAGGTGAGTATTAGAAAGAAAAAAAAAGAGTTTTATTTTATGTTGCTGGGGACATTTAAAAATGTCCTCGGATTTTTTTTTTTTAAAAAATGTGTCGCCTTAGCCTGGTGGTCAGTGGGGGTCCCTGGATCCAGGTTGTGGGGAAGGGGGGTCTGCCGTGGCTCCCTCCCTGGAGTCCCTGCGCCACCTCTCTGACACATGCACCCGGCTGGCCAGCCGCAGCTCTGTCATCCTGCGGCCGCATGCTCCTCAAGTGGTCCTTGGGAGGGAGGCTCCAGCGGGCTGCCACCTACAATGCCTGATTAGAGGGCCTCGTCTGCCTGATGTTTTAGCAACAAGAATGTTTTATACCATAGGCTTCAATGTTAAAAATATTCCCGTTTTAATTCAATATCTAATAAACCATTTCTTATAATATTCTGCAGTAAAAAGTCTCTTTATTTTTAGATTTTTTAGGATTTTTTAAGCATTTTTTTTAAAAAAACTATTTTTTTTCGAACTTTTGGCGAACATCCCAAAAAGTTTGAAATACGCGAACTTTCGAACGGCCAGTGTTCGAATCTAACTCCGAACCGATCGAACCGAACAGCTCATCCCTAATGCCAAGCACCCATACCTCAAACTGGGAAGATGAAAAACAAAACAAAATCCAGAAAAATGATTAAAATATCCTAAAAAAATCTATAAATAATGAGACTCTTTACTGCAGAATATTATAATGAACGGTTTATTAGATATTGAATTAAAACGGGAATATTTTTAACATTGAAGCCTATGGGATTTACCTGAATAAACCTGCCGAATGAAACCACCGAATGGCAGGGCATTTCGGCAACTTTTCACTGCTGGTTTGTGTTCTCTGAATAGCCGAAGCATTGCTTCTCTATGGGGATTCACTGCCCTGGAACAGGCACCGAACAGGCACCGTATGTGCAGGCAATTTGCCAGGATTTGGCGAATTGCCTGCTCTCTGGATAGCCGAATGGCCAGGAAAGGTAACCAAACGCTGATTTTCAGCGTTCGGTTACCTTTCTCTAGCAATTCTGACCTCTTTGGATAACCCTGTATGACATCACGGGAGGTGGAGGCTGGCAAATCTTTAGCTTTAGGTAATGTGACAGACCTCGCTTGTCTGTCGGTCCTGCTTCCCGGCACCCCGTTTCCCAGATCAGCCCGGCCGCCACTGAGTTGTTCAGAACTCAGTCAGGGTTATTCAGAGAGAATTGAAAAGTCACTGCACGTTCAGTGACTTTTCATTCCCCGCACGGGGCGATTCAGCGAATTTAGTTTGCCAACCCTGCAGTGTATTCAGCAATAGGGATGAGCTGTTCGGTTCAATGTGTTCGGAGTTCGATTCAAATATCGCCGGTTCATATGTTCGCGAACTACAAACATTTCCGCGTGTTCGCAGCATGTTCGCCCACAATGCACCACAATGGACCACAATGCACTTTTCTACTGGCCTGAAGCTTGTAATTGGCTACATCCTGCACCTGACCACAGTTTAGGTGCAAGACAGGTGCAAGACCATGCCAATCACGGCTCAGAGTCCTGATTTGGCAAATTTTGGCCAATCAGGGGCTCACAGAGCTAAGTCCCGCAGCACACTATGTAAGACGTCCCTTGCAGCCCCAGCACGTGATTTTTGAGAGGAGATTGTTGTGTTAGTGTGTGTTCTCACTGCCAGTCTGCCACAAGCTATTGGGGGGGTCTCACTTCTACAAAATATCTGGGAATTGTTGTAATCTTTGTGTTCTCACTGCCACCAACTATTTTGGGGGTCAGTGATTTATACTAAATATCTGGGAATTGTTCTAATCTTTGTGTTCTCACTGCCAGCAGCAATTGTGGGGGTCTCATTTCTACAAAATATCTGGGAATTGTTGTAATCTGTGTGTTCTCACTACCACCCATCAGGAGGTCTCACTGATTTATAGGAGGTTTCTGGGAATTGTAATCTGTGTCTTGTCACTGTTGCCAGCTATCAGGGGGTCCTATCAGGAAGTCTCACTGATTTATAGGTGGTTTCTGGGAATTGTAATCTGTGTCTTGTCACTGGCTGCCAGCTATCAGGGTGTATCACTGAGTTATACCAGAGTTCAGGAAATCTTTAATCTTTATACAAGAGTTGAATCAGAGTTCTGCATAGCTCCAATTTTTATAACAGAGTTGAATCAGAGTTCTGTATATATCTTTAATCTATATATCACTCACCATGTCAGAAAGACCTAAAAGGACAGGCAGACGCTCCTAGACACAGATAAGAGGGCAACCAGCCTCTGTGTCAGGAGGCTGTGACTCTGGTCGTCGTGGACGTAGTGCATCCTCTGCAGGGGCACACTTGTCCTTTCTAACTGGTGCGGCCATCTTTAAGTAGCAGCAACATACAGAGGATTTGGTGGATTGGCTAACCAGGCCATCCTCATCCTCCCAGTCCTCTGCCAGCCAGGCTTGTAGTGGTTTAAAGTCCACCTCAGCTGCCAAAGCATCTAATGCAGCCTCCATGTCCACAGTTGCTCCTGCCATAGCCTCACTATCACACACGGAGGAGTCAGCTGAATTGTTTGACTACAATGACAGTGACATGCTGCTTGAGGATGCGCAGCAAGTACAGTGCTCTGATTCAATCTCTGAGGTTGAGGAAGGGACTATATTCAACCTAGAGGAAGGGGGTGCCGGTGACACATAAATAACTGGCACTCATGTTGCCCCAGCAGCTGCAGCATACTGCCAAGTTGGCTCCAGTGACGAGGAGATAGGGGGTGATGACAATGATGATGAGGTCACTGACACCACCTGGGTGCCTGATCGAACAGAGGAGTCAAGTGAGGAGGAGGAGGAGGCACAACAAACACGAGGCACAATGACCTCTGTGACCAACCGTAGCCAGTCCAAGGCATCAGATGTCAGAGCTGCTCAGGTTCAGAGCATTGTTGTCTCAAGGAACACATCCAGGAACTCTGCTGTCTGGGAGTTCTTTATGAAATGTGCAGCAGACCCCACCATTGCTATTTGTAATCTATGTCAGATAAGGCTCAAGCGTGGGAAAGACACTGGACGCTTGGGTACCACGTGCTTGAGGTGGCATATGACCACCTGCCATGCATCCTGTTGGCACAAAACTTTGCATAGATCCTCCTCACCTGTCTCTACCCCCACTATATGTCCTGCCATGTCATTGACTCCAACCTCCACTGACAGGGATGATGCTACAGTAATGGATATACCAGCTCCTTCCTCACAATATGACAGCATCTCATCAGCAGAAGATTTACACAGTCAGATTACGTTGCCCCAGCTGCTGCAGCGTAAGAAAAAATATAGTTCCAACCATCCCCAAGCACAGCGTCTAAATGCCAGCTTAGCAAAATTACTCTCATTGCAGCTGCTGCCTTTCCAGCTGGTGGACTCTGCTTCCTTCTGTGAATTTGCTGAATGTGCTGTACCACAGTGGCAGGTTCCAAAACGCCATTTGTTTTCACGGAAGGCCATTCCAGCACTATACCAGCATGTGGAACACAATGTTATGGAGTCATTGGGAAAGGCAGTCAGCAGCAAGGTGCACGTGACTTTAGACACGTGGTCCAGCAAGCATGGACAGGGCCATTACATTTCCTTCACGGCACACTGGGTAACTATGATTGCAGCTGGGAGGGATCCAAGACGGGGCTCTGTGCTGGAGCTTGTTCATCCACCATGCCTCCATAAAGCTGCTTGTATGAGGTCTGTCTGCTCCACCACCACCACTCCCTCTTCTTCTTCCTCCTCTTCCTCCTTCTCTGTCTCTGGCAAAGTGGCAGTTAAACCGACGCGTGACAGGGGCTACGCAATGGCTCAAGCAAAAAGATGCCATACTGTGCTTGAGCTGGTTTGTTTAGGGGACAGGAGCCACACCGGGCCAGAAATTCTGTCAGCTCTGCAGGGGCAGGTGCAGAGATGGTTAACACCATGCCAGCTTCAGCTGGGAATGGTCGTCTGTGATAATGGCAGCAACCTTCTCTCCGCCCTAAGCCAGGGTAAGTTGACGCATGTACCATGCCTAGCACACATCCTAAATCTGGTGGTACAGCATTTCCTAACCAAGGTACCCAGGGCTGGCAGAGCTTCTCAGCCAGGCCAGAAAAGTCTGCATTCACTTCAGACGGTCATTCCCAGCATGTGTTCGCCTGGCAGAAATTCAAAGAGAATTCCACCTTCCCATAAACCATCTGATCTATGACATGGCCACCAGGTGGAACTCGACATTAGCAATGCTGCAGCGTCTGCACAAGCAGCAGAGGGCCATCAATGAGTACCTGTGTGAGTATGGCACAAGGACAGGTTCAGGTCAACTTGTTCCCCCCGCAGTGGCTGATGATCAAGGATGCATGCACTGTACTGTCACCATTTGAGGAGGCAATGAGGATGGTGAGCAGGGACAGTGCATGCATCAGTGACACAATTCCTTTAGTGTTCCTGTTGGAGCACACTCTGCAGGGAATTATAGATGTGGCTCTAGAGGCAGAGCAGCGGGAGGAAGAGGAGGCCTTCCCTAGCTCTCAAGGCCCCAGTCTTTCCGCAGACAGCATTCCAGCGGGTCCTACTCAGATCAGACAGGAGGAGGAGAGGAGGAATATTTAAGTAGAGGGGGCATTGAAGGTGGGGATTCCTCAAGGGAGGGTTTCGTGTGCCCAGAAACACAAGGGCTAGTGCGTGGCTGGAAGGAGGAAGTGCACGATACGGTCATCCTCATTGAACAGGACGACTCGGAAGTTAATGCCACCTCCAACCTACGCTGCATGGGCTCCCTAATAATGCAAAGCCTGCTAAAGGACCCCAGGATTTGTGCTATAAAGGAGAGGGATCATTACTGGTTGGCAAGCCTTCTTGATCCACGATACAAGGGTAAAGTTGCAGAGCTCATCCTGCCCGCACAGAGGGAGGACAGGATGAAAAAACTTGAGGACGCTCTAAAGCGACACTTGTGTAACACCTTTCCAGGCACTGGTAGATTACCAAGTGCTGACACAAGTGCTTCTGAGGCTGCGGATGATCAGAGGAATAGTGGTGAAGGCCAGGGCCGCTTGACTGATGCATTTTTTTATTTTTTTAGTCCACGACGACCAGGGGCGTCAAATGTAGGCACCCATTGCCAGCGTCTTCACCAAATGGTGCAGGACTACCTAGGGGCAAGGGCAGACTTGGATACCTTTCCAGCAGATGATCCACTGGCTTACTGGGTGTTGAGATTGGATCACTGGCCAGAACTTAGCCAATATGCTATGCAGCTACTAGGTTGCCCTTCATCCAGCGTGCTTTCTGAAAGGACGTTCAGTGCTACTGGAGGTTTTGTCACAGACAAAAGAGTGCATCTGTCCACCGACTCTGTAGACCGACTGACATTTATAAAAATGAATCAGTCCTGGATCAGCAGCTATCAACCCCCTGATGCTGACGTAACAGAATAGATCGGGGATGTCTTCTGCATTCACAAAACCTCCAGCACTGAACTCTTCCACAATACCACAAAAGGGTTACGGTGTGAATGCACTTGCTGCCATGAAAGGCGCAATATTTGGCTGCACTGACGCCTGTGCCAGATTTATATCATTTTAATTTTTTGAACCGCAGGATCCAACCCTGCACTCTTCCACAATACCACAAAAGGGTTACGGTGTGAAGGCACTAGCTGCCATGAAAGGCACAATATCTGGGTGCACTGACGCCTTGACCAGAATCATATCTTTTTACTATAGGACCACATGGTCCACCCCTGCTTTCTTCCACAATACCACAGAGGGGTTACTGTATGATTGTACTTGCTGACCTGGCAGTCTGGCACCAGAGGCACAATATATGTCTGCACTGACGCCCATTACCAGATTCATATCTTTTTAATATAGGACCACATGGTCCACCCCTGCATTCTTACACAATACTACAGAGGGGTTACAGTATGATGATACTTGCTGGCCTGGCACCATTGGCACAATATCTGGGTGCACTGACGCCCATTACTAGATAAAAAACTTTTCAATATAGGTGTAACGTTGGGGGCTTCCAGCCCTACCTGTGTGCTTGAGGACAGCAAGTCTGATGCTGCTCGCTGACCACTGCCCAGTTTAAATGGAGACAGGCAGGGAGGTGATTGCATGAGGTGTGGCTTGAGTGGGGGGCGTGGTCTGGTGAAGGTCTTTAAAAACCCTCAGTATAGTTTCAGAAGTTGCCAGATCGTGGTTATCCATACCTGAGCTCCTTGTACCTGACTGCTATATTGATTTAACCTGTATTGACCTCTGCTTGTGTTCTGACCATTCTGCCTTCTGTTGCCCTAGACTATTTACTTGTACTACGCTACTGCTCTGATACCGACCCGGCTATTCCATTTGACCATTCTGAACTCTGTATTCCTGATTCTGGCTCGGCTGACTCCTCTCCGTATTGTTAACCTTTTCTGTCTAGCTAGTTTACCTGGCCAATTCTAAGGACCAGACAGATAGGGATCATTCACAGCTACACTGTTGGTAGCTTCTGGGTTTTTGTGGAGTGTGGGGGTTAAGTACTGCGTGGTGGGATCCGGGAACCGTGACATTACGATCTGGCCAATATGGATCCCGCAGATTTAACACAGTACTTGGCTACCTTTGTATCCAGACAGGATGAGCAGGATCATAGGATGGATCAGTTTGCCATTGCCTTACAAACTATCCTGAATCGTACTGCACACCTGGAACCAGTTGGGGTTGCACCCCCGCCTGCTATACCTGTGCCCCCTGTCGTTCAGACATCCCAGGTACACATGACCGCTCCTATGAGGTTTGACGGTACTCCCTCTGAGTGCCGGGGATTTTTGGTCCATGTGGATATCCATTTTAAATTAAATCCACAAATGTTTTTCTCTGACATTGCCAAAGTGGGGTTTATTATTAACCATCTGTCTGGCAGAGCGTTGACATGGGCGACTCCTTTATGGGAGGCAGAGAGACCTATTGTACAGGATTATAAAGAATTCATAGCCGAGTTACAACGTACATTTAATCCTACCAGAAAGGCCACGATAGCCGGCAAATCCTTGTTCCGCATACGTCAAGGGAACAGAACTGTGTCTGATTATGCCATAGAATTTAAAACCTTAATTTCTGATGTGAACTGGACAAATGAGACACTGGTTCTGGCTTTTATGGAGGGGTTATCAGAGTCGTTGATGCATGAATTAGCTCCACGTAAACTACCTGAGGTATTGTGTGAACTCATTGATTACTGTATAGATCTGGATAATCAGATAAGGGATAGAAGGACTCCAAGAGAGATCAAGAGACCGTTACCTAGGTTGGCCCCTGTCTTTCAAGCACCACCCAGAGAGTTATCACCCCCCTCAGAGCCTATGCAACTAGGCCGTACTAGGCTTACAGAGGGGAGAACAAGGCGTTTTCGTGAGGGATTGTGCCTGTATTGTGGTTTGGAGGGACATGTACGATTTCAATGTCCTACTCGCCCTAAGATACATGATAAGCCGGAAAACTACCGCACCTAAGGCAGCTGAGGAGACAGGCCTTGGGTGTGACATGCATGTCTCCTATCAAAGACACTAAACTTATGTTACCAGTATCCTTGGCTTGGGAGACCAAGACCACACATAATACCGCTTTTGTGGATTCTGGGGCTGCTGGTAACTTTATTGATGTTAACTACGCTTCTTCCATTTCTCTACCTCTGGTTGTAAGAGAGACACCCTTAGCCGTTGAAGCCATAGATGGCAGGCCGTTATCCTGCCCTAGGATTACTCATGATACGGTTACAGTAGTTCTTACTACTGGTCTCTTGCATAAAGAAAAGATCATATTCCAAGTTATCCGCACACATTCCAATCCTGTTGTACTTGGTTTCCCCTGGTTGGTGGAACACAATCCCGTTATTGATTGGGTTAAAGGAGAGATACTGTCTTGGAGTTCTGCATGTTTTGGGACTTGTTTAATACCCATTCAGCATGTCGGTGCTCTGAACACACCCACAGCCCCTCCATTGTCTACTGAAGTTCCTGAACAATATGCAGACCTCAGGGCTGTATTTGATAAAAGAGAGTCAGAGAACTACCTCCACATAGACCATATGATTGTGCTATTGATATTCATCCGGGTACCATGCCTCCTCGAGGCAAAGTATATCCTCTTTCCATAAAGGAGAACCAAATTATGGAGGAGTACATCAAGGAGAACTTGGAGAGAGGTTTTATCCGACGTTCCTCTTCTCCAGCAGGGGCTGGATTCTTTTTTGTGTCGAAAAAAGAGGGAGATTTACGCCCGTGTATTGATTATAGGGGGCTTAACAAGATCACCATTAAGAACGTGTACCCTATCCCTCTCATATCGGAACTGTTCGACAGGTTAAGGGTTCAGCAGTGTACACTAAACTTGATTTAAGAGGAGCTTACAATTTGATACGCATAAAAGAGGGGCATGAGTGGAGAACAGCATTTAACACCAGGAGTGGGCATTATGAATACTTGGTCATGCCTTTTGGTCTTTGTAATGCTCCAGCGGTATTCCAGGATTTTATTAATGATGTGCTCAGAGATTTCTTGCAAACCTTTGTTATAGTATACCTAGACAATATATTGATTTACTCTCCCGATCTGAAAACCCACCATGCACATGTCAGACAGGTATTAGCTAAATTACTGGACAATGGTCTTTATTGCAAACTAGAGAAGTGTTTATTCGACATTACTACTGTGAAATTCCTTGGGTACATTATCACTCCAGAGGGTTTTGAGATGGATCCTTCTAAACTCACGGCCATCTCAGAATGGCCTCTTCCTCAAGGTCTCAAAGCCATACAGAGGTTTCTTGGGTATTCTAACTATTATAGGAGATTTATCAAGAATTATTCCGCTATAGCCTCTCCTATCATTAATATGACACGTAAAGGTCTGAAGTACCAGATCTGGTCTTCTCAATCTAAACAAGCATTTGAAGCCCTCAAACAGGCTTTTACTTCCGCTCCCTTGTTACGGCATCCTGATCCCAGGATTCCGTTTATTCTTGAGGTTGATGCTTCTGAGATAGGCATTGGGGCTGTCCTGTCTCAAAGAGAATCTCCAGGGAAACCACTACATCCTTGTGGGTTCTTTTCAAGAAAATTATCACCAGCAGAACGCAATTATGATATTGGCAACAGAGAATTGCTTGCTATTGTGTTTGCCCTGTCAGAGTGGAGACATTTGTTGGAAGGTACTCTTGATCCTTTATTGATAATCACTGATCATAAGAACCTTACGTACATCGGGGATGCTAAACGTTTGAACTCGAGACAGGCCAGGTGGTCATTGCTACTGTCTCGGTTTAATTTTATATTGACTTACAGACCAGGTGACCGCAATGTAAAGGCTGATGCCTTATCTCGTCAATATGACCCATATGAATCTAATACACAAGACCACAATCCTATAGTTCCTCCTGAACGTATTGTGGCTTCCACAGTCTTGTCTGTCTCCTCGCCTTTCCTGGAACGCCTCCAGGCAGCTCAAGTGGGGGCTCCACCTGACAAGCCTCCAGATATGTTGTTTGTACCTGAAAAGGAAAGACAAGAATTACTCATAATGTTTCATGATTCTAAACCAGAAGGTCATCCTGGTATTACTAAGACTCTTACCAGTATCTCCAGACAGTTCTGGTGGCACACCATGCGACAGGACGTACGCCTGTTTGTTTTGGCTTGTCAAATCTGTGTCAGAAGCAAAACCAGTAAAACCTTGCCTGTCGGTCTATTGCAGCCTTTACCCACGCCTAAGAGGCCTTGGTCTCATCTATCTATGGATTTTATTGTGGACTTGCCGAAGTCCAAAGGTCATACTGTGGTTCTGACAGTTGTAGACCGCTTCTCCAAAATGGCTCATTTTGTCCCTTTACCTAGCTTCCTACAGCCAAAGAACTGGCGGTTGTCTTTGCTAGAGAGATTGTACGAATACATGGGGTTCCGTCTGAAATAGTCTCTGACAGAGGAGCTCAGTTCGTCTCTCGTTTCTGGAGGGTTTTCTGTGCGGAGATGGGGTGGATTGGCCTCTCTTCAGCATACCATCCACAAACCAATGGGCAGCAGAGAGGGCAAATCAGGGTCTCGAGCAGTACATACGTTGCTTTACCACACAACAACAAGACAATTGGTCGGAGTTGTTGCCTGGGCTGAGTATGCACGTAATACGCCGTTAATGAGACCACTGGCCACTCTCCTTTTTCTGCTATCTATGGTTTTTTCCTCCGGCTCTACCGCTTCAGTTTAATGAACAGGCCATCCCGGCTCTCGATGACCATCTCACTCAACTACAAGAGATTTGGAGACAGATTCGTGGTAAATATGGAGCGCAATGTTGCTGTCCAGAAACGCAAGGCTGACAGGCATAGGTTACAAGCTCCCTCCTATAACGTGGGGATAGAGTTTGGTGTCTACTAGGAACGTGAAGTTACGGGTGCTTCTATGAAAATGGCACCTCGGTTTATTGGTCCATATAAGATCATTCGCCGCGTTAACCCTGTGGCTTATGCTCTTGCCTTCCTAAAATCTTCGCTTGCACAACGTCTTTCACACCTCCCTACTGAAACCTTTGTTGTGTAACAGGTACACGCGGGTCGTTCTCCTCCTCCACCTGTTCAGGTTGATGGTGAATCGGAGTATGAGGTTAGGAGGGTTTTGGATTCTAGGCTGTGCAGGGGTGTTCTGCAGTACTTGGTCGATTGGGTGGGCTATGGCCCGGAAGACCGGTCCTGGATTCCAGCTTCCGACATGTCTGCCTCTAGGTTGGTCAGGGCGTTCCATGCCTCACACCCCGATCGCCCTGGTGGTCGTATTGCCGCTCGTCCTGTTGGTCGTCCGGTGGCCTCCCGTGGAGAGGGGGGTACTGTACGTTGGGGCTTCCAGCCTACCTGTGTGCTTGAGGACAGAAGTCTGATGCTGCTCGCTGACCACTGCCCGGTTTAAATGGAGACAGGCAGGGAGGTGATTGCATGAGGTGTGGCTTGAGTGGGGGGCGTGGTCTGGTGAAGGTCTTTAAAAACCCTCAGTATAGTTTCAGAAGTTGCCAGATCGTGGTTATCCATACCTGAGCTCCTTGTACCTGACTGCTATATTTATTTAACCTGTTATTGACCTCTGCTTGTGTTCTGACCATTCTGCCTTCTGTTGCCTAGACTATTTACTTGTACTACGCTACTGCTCTGATACCGACCCGACTATTCCATTTGACCATTCTGAACTCTGTATTCCTGATTCTGGCTCGGCTGACTCCTCTCTGTATTGTTAACCCTTTTCTGTCTAGCTAGTTTACCTGGCCAATTCTAAGGACCAGACAGATAGGGATCATTCACAGCTACACTGTTGGTAGCTTCTGGGTTTTGTGGAGTGTTGGGGGTTAAGTACTGCGTGGTGGGATCCGGGAACCGTGACAATAGGACCGCAAGGTTCACCTCTGCTTTCTTCCACAATACCACAGAGGGGTTACTGTATGATAGTACTTGCAGGCCTGGCACCAAAAGCACAATATAAGGGTGCACTACCACTGATGCCTGTATCAGATTCATATCCTCAGAGGGGTTACGGTATGACGGCACTGTTGGGGACGCTAAAGGACCAATTTTGAAGCACCTATTGTTACTTTCATCCAAAGCCTGCATAAGTTTCACAATAATTTAGCCAAAAAAAATCAGTAAACTTTTTCTGCGTGTCCGAAAATGTCTCCTCTTTTCATACAGACTGCCGCCCCAAGCAGTTGTTTATGGATAGATTAAAGGAAAAGCATTTACCGTCATTTGAAACGTCATTTTTTTGTTTTTAAGTGTTTCTATACATCCTAGAAATCCGCCACTTCGTGGGCAGGTTATGGGGACCTCCTAGGCACGATATTTGAAGGATTTTTTTGTTTTTATTTTTAACCCTTATTTCATGGAAACCTCACTGTCCCTTTAAAAACTTTTTTTTTTACTTTTTTGTCCTTGTTTCCTGTCCCCCAGGGCACTACCCGGACCCCCATACACCTTTAATGGCAAATATCTAGCATACAGTATATGCCCTCTTGGAGGGCACTCTAAAAATCAAATTTTCAGCCCCATTGACTTGCATGGAGTTCGAGTTCGGGTTCGGGTTCGGACCCGAACATATGGGAAGTTCGGGTTCGGGCCCGAACCGAACTCGGGGGGTGTTTGGCTCATCCCTAATCAAGATGACGACAAGCCGCAATCTTGGGTCTTGCAGCCTCGCTCCTTTTGGGACATCCAGTGAGTGCTGGGCCTTAGGAGAGGTCATCCTGGCCACAGGCAAGTTTTCTCTACCAGGGAAGCAATAACGGGTATTGGGGTCCCCTTATATCTGCCACAAGCTTATAATTCTGAGCACCAGTCATGTAACACTCACAGCATGTGCCAGGGCACTCTGTCGGCTGGCCACGCACCCTGTTTTTTTTTTTACAAAGAAAGGCACACCCCAGTGGTGGCCGCCTGCCTACTTTGCCCGATTATAAATTCGACCCTGTATCACACAACTGGTTGTGACACACTGACGTGAGAGGGACGGGGGGGACACAGATCGGGGAGTGCAGGGTAAAGTTGAAATGGAAACAGAGGTGAGAAATGAATGTGCAATAAAAACCATAAAAGACACCTGCGACTTGGTATTAAGCGCACAATAAGGAAATAAAGTTATATGTCGTGTTTTATACACAGGCTTCTGTTATGAATTTCACAGAGCAAATAAAAATCATACACGTCTGGCTTTGGTCTGATGACTTTCCTTTATGCATCTTGTAAATATAGATTATAATATGCAAAAAAGTATATAAAGCTCTTTCACTATCATCTACAATAAAATATATCTGCGTCAGAGCCGTTATAGCTGTGCGTCACTTGATGAGTTGATGGTTTACCAGCATTAACCCAATAAAAGCCGTTCGCTGGTTAATCTGGATGAAGGGATTTTTTTTTACAGACTTGATTTTGAAAACCCCTGGCCGTTAAAAATGTATAAAATACAGGCATAGTTCTGTAGTTAGGGATGTCAGGTCGGCCATGTTTTCCTTGACACATATACAGGGTTATCCAAAGAGATCCGAATGGCTGGAGACAGGGAACCGAAAGCTGAAAATCAGCGTTCGGTTACCTTTCTTGGCCATTCGGCTATTCAGAGAGCAGGCAATTCGCCAAATGAGGGCGAATTGCCTGCACATATGGTGCCTGTTTGAGGGCAGTAAAAGCCCCATGAAAAAGCACTGATTCGTCTATTCAGGGAACAAAAAACAACAGTGAAAGGTTCCCGAAATGCCCTGCCATTCGGTGGTTTCATGCGGCAGATTTATTCAGGCGAATCCCATAGGCTTCAATGTAAAAAATATTCCCGTTTTAATTCAATATCTAATAAACCGTTCATTATAATATTCTGCAGTAAAGAGTCTCTTTATTTATAGATTTTTTTTAGGATATTTTAAGGATTTTTTTTTTTTTTAAAAGTCCGATTTTTTTTTTTTTTTACTTTACTTATTTTTTCTGTAACAGCCCTTTTTATTATCATTCATTGGATCATATGTAAATTCAAGAAATTTTCTTTGCAAACAGCGTTTCACTTTTCAATCATTCAAGCAATCAGTTTTGCTAATTCATTCACTGCATTCGTCTGCGGTGTCTGCTTTTTCCGGCGGCTGCGCTGCGTGTGATTGGCTCCTGCTCGGGTTTTTCCGGAGTTTTCGACGGGTTAATCCAGATGTTTTTGCGGGTTTTCGGTGTGCATTCGCCGGGTTTTGCGGTGAGTTGTCGGCGGGTTTGCGGCGGCCTTTCCCTGCAATTCGGGGACCCTGTGGTGCTTGCTGAATACACCGCAGGGTCACCGAAATGGGATCGGCAAAACAAACCGAATTGAAGAGAACGAAAAGTCACCGAACGTGCGGTGACTTTTCGATTCTCTTTGAACTACCCTGATAATGTATTCATTATGATGGGCAGTGCATGAAAAATGCCACCCTGCAGCATGTATAATCCATACACTGCAGGTAAGAAATCATAAAGGAATCCCAGGTGACCTGCCTTGATTTCCTTCCTGCAGCATATAAATTATACATGTTGCAGGGCAGCACTTTCCCTGAGCTCCGCTCTGTATTAAATAGTGATATGTTTCCAGGAAAACATGGCCGACCTGATCGAGCCTATCTGTGGGGCGTTGTCCAATCAATAGATGAATATATACATAAGACAGCTGTACAAAACCACCAGAGTCACCGGATGTCTATTATAGCGTTATATGGAAGCAGAAAGCCCAAATTCCAAAAACATCCTTATGCAAATACATATATATATATATATTATTATTATTATCATTTATATGGCGCCAACAGTTTTCGCAGCGCTTTACAATAACTAAAGGGAACGAGATAAACTGACATAGGATGGAACAAGAGGTGTAGAGGGCCCTGCTCATAGGAGCTTACAGTCTAGAGGGATTGGGGTTGAGGAAGACAAGAGGAGTTTTACTGATCATTAGTGTCAGTGGTTCGGGAATGGTGGGGCCATAGAAGCGGCTTCAATCAAGTGTGAGTAGGTGAGCAGCGGGATGAGTTGCGTCAGTGATGTGGTACAATAATCTGAAGAGATGGGTTTTGAGGGATTTCTTGAAGGTCTGAAATATCAGGGGAGAGTTTGATAGGGCGAGGCAAGTCATTCCAAAGGACCGGAGCTACCCTTGAGAAGTCTTGGAGGCGAGAGTTGGGCGGGCTGATCGGCAGTCCCCGGAGTACAGGGAAAACCTGTCGAACACCTGTCGAACAACCGCCAAACACCCACCGAAAACTCACTGAAAACCCACCGGAACCGCAGCAAAATACACACCGAACACATTGGAAAAAAGTAACGAGCCGTCAAACACAGCGCAGGCCAGCCGCCAGAAAAAGCTGACAAGCTGACGAACAGGATAAAGAAAAAAATAAAAAGATTTGAAAGTGTCAAAATTGAAACGCTGTTTGCAAAAAAAGTACTGAACAAAAATGCCTGGAATTTACATATACGATCCAATGAATGATAATAAAAAGGTCTGTTACAGAAAAAAGAAAATCCGCTATTAAAACAAAACGGGAAAAAAAGTTTGCCGAAAAAAATCTCAAAAAAACCCTAAAAATCCTAAAAAAATCTAAAAATAAAGAGACTTTTTGCTGCAGATTAAACAAATAAATGGTTTATTAGATATTGAATTAAAACAGAAATATTTTTAACATTGAAGCCTATGGGATTCGCCTGAATAAACCTGTTGAATGAAAACACCGAACAGCAGGGAATTTTGGCAACTTTTCTCTGCTGTTTGGTGGCTGTGAATAGATTAACCATTGCTTTTCTATGGAGGATTAAGCTGTCGTTGAACAGGCACCGCACTTGCTAGCAGTTCGCCAAAAATCCGTGAACTACCTGCTCTCTGAATAGTCAAATGCCCCGAAATGTCACCTGCGGGAAAATTCACTGTTCGGTGACATTTTGGGGCCAGATCGGCTCTTTCTGAATAACCCTGACAATTTAGTGAATCCTGAGAGTATTTGAAATGGAAACTGCCTGAGAAAAAACTGTGCAGTGAGAAGGAAACGAGACACACAGAAAACGTTTAAAAGCAAGCATACATCCTTTTACTAGGCAATATAGGCACCTATTTTTGGATTTCATAGCAGCATGTTTACAAACAGATGTCGTTGGATCTAAGCCATGTATTATAATATTCCTTTATGTGCTGTTGTACATTAACTGGATAAGGTTTTGTTTTGTTTTATAGATTTTATGTTTATTATCCATCACCCGGTATAAAATGTAACGCACGGAGGCACGGAATGCATCTGTCAGACATTGATCATTTTGAAAGAGTTTTCTGGACACAATGCATTCTCTCTTTGCTACTGCCACTTTTCTATCAACTCTACTGGCCCTGGGTAAGTACGGTGCTTTTAACTTAGCAAAATTATCCTTTGTGGTGAGCAGGTTCCACATCCTACACAGAAAAGGGGTTCATTGTATGCGTGGTATTATATCATTAATTAATTTCTGAGTTTTGCTCTGAAAAAATTCGATTCTCGTAAATGAAATTAAAGCCAGAGGGTTTTTCAAATATAGGCAAGTTACACCTCTCCTCTACCACACACTTTTTGTCAGAAACAATACTCCGATAAGAATTATTTGAAACATACAATGCATAGTTAACAATTTAGTTAAGCTTTGTGTTACAGTTATGTCTAGGTTTAGGATCAGGCTAACTTCTAGGATCGGGTTACTGTTAGGGTTAGGCTTACTGGTAGTATTCAATTTATTGTTAGGGTTACAGATACTGTTTCCGCTTGTTTTAGGCTTATGGCCAGGGTTAGAATTAGGGTTACCTCTAGGGTTGGGTTACTGTTAGAGTTCCTGTTAGGCTTACAGGTTATGTTTGTGTTAAGATTGGGGTTGAGGTTACAGTTTCTGTTTCTATTATGGTTACAGTTAGGGTTACTTATAGGGTTGGGGTCACTAATAGGGTTAGGGTTCCTCTTAGGCATACTGGTTCTGTGTGTGTTATATTTAGGGTTATTGTTAGGGCTCCTGTTGGGTTTCCTTGTTCTGTTTGTGTTATATTTAGGGTTACTGTAAGGCTAGGGTCAGACTAACGCATTTTTCACGTTGTCCGTGAAAATGTGCGTTCGAAGAATGGACGTATTTTTTCACGGAATACGCAATAGTGGTCATACGATGCGCAGTTTCATCCGTGATTTTGTACGGATCATCAATAAAACACTTGTTGTGTCTGTACGTGATGTTGGCCGGACATTAGCAGCGTCTGACGTCTCCTAATCACGCACACACGCCGCTAGTGGACGCAGCGCACACTGTACGTCAGTAGTAGTGGTTTCACGTTCTCGAAAAAATGCGTTCATTTTCCACTTGCGTTGCGCAGCCGGACTTTTGTGCGACCGTACTTCGTATATTGGCCGTCATTGCCCGGCATCTGCTGCTAGTGCGGCCGTGATTATGTGCGCCAGAACGCGCGTTCGCACTGCCTCAGTCTGACCCTAGCCTTAGGGTTACCGTTACTGTTTCTGCTTGTATTAGGTTTAGGGCTAGTGTTATGATCAGGGTTACTGTTAGGGTTCGGGTTCTTGTTAGATTTAGGGTTACTGTTACGGTTACCGTTTCTACTTGTATTAGGGTTAGGGCTAGTGTTATGATCAGGGTTACGTCTGGGGTTAGGATTAGAATTATTTATAAGGTTTGGGTTCCTGTTATTTTTTCTGGTTTTGTTTATGCAGGATTTCTGTTAGGGTTACAGTTACAGTTTCTGCTTGTATTAGGGTTAGGGTTAGGGTTAGGTTTAGGACTGGGGTGGCACATAGAGTGAATTTTTTTTTAGTTAGCTAAATGATTCCGAATTGATAAAAAAAAAAATCTGATCGATTTGAAAACATTTGATCATTTACAGACAATTCGGCAATTCGGAATTTCATATACTACATATTCACCAAAATTCTGATATTTCCTCCAAAAATCAATTCAGATGAAAAGGAATGCACATGTCTAGTGATCATAATGAAATTATTAGCAATGCAGTTTCTGAAAAATACCAATAGGATGTAAAGTAATATATCTGTATGTGATTGTGAATACAAGAGTTGGGAGGGACAGCTAAATATAGCTATAATTGTAGCTTTTAATGATACTCTTCTAAATTACAGTGCAAAGATATGCACAGGAAAAAAAAATGGACAAATAAATTAAAACAGTACCGTTGGCCAGTTCTAGCTGCAATCAATAACTTTGATTTCAGGGTTACACCCTTACTGCTTAGATGGAACAATGGGGGTTATTTAGAGAGGTCCGAAATGTCACCGAAATGTAACCGGACACTGAAATTCAGCGTACGGTGACATTTTGGGGCCATTCGGCTATTCAGAGAGTAGGCAGTTCGGCAAATTTTGGCAAATTTCCTGCACGTACGATTCCTGTTCGAGGGCTGTGAAACCCCCATAGAGAAGCAATGGTTAATCTATTCAGACACCGAACAGCAGAGAAATGTTAGTGAATTTCCCTGCTGTTCGGTGTTTTCATTCATCAGGTTTATTCAGGCGAATCCCATAGGTTTCAATGTTAAAAATATTCCCATTTTAACTCAATATCTAATAAACTGTTTATTATAATATTCTGCAGCAAAAAAGTCTCATTATTTATGGATTTTTTAGGATCATTTAACCCATTTTTTAGGCAAAATTTTTCTCCTTTTTTTTTAAATCGTTTTACTCTTTTTTCTGTAACATCCCTTTTTATTATCATTCATTGAATCTTATGTGTAAATTCCAGACATTTTCGTTGAGTAGTTTTTTTGCAAACAGCGTTTAAATGTTCAAACTTTCAAGTGCACTGGTTTTTTTTTTAACACTGTTCGTCAGCTTGTCGGCTATTTCCAGCAGCTGGTCCAAGCTGTGATCAGCAGCTCGCAGGCTTTTTCAGCCGTGTTCAGCGTGGTATTTGCAACGGTTTATGCGGTTTTTAGGTGAGTGTTCAACAGGATTGCGGCTGTTTTTTTCCTCCACTCCGGGAAAAATGCGGTGAACTTTGATTCGCCAAAGTGCAGGGAACGAGAAAGCACCGAAATGTCAGCGATATTTGGTGCTCTCTGTATAGTTGCAGTATGATATTAAGTCGTCTGCATTTAGTGATGCCAACTCCTATACCTCTGGTATTTCATAACCCTAATGCCTCTCCCTAACGTTTTCTGTATATGCCTGATCTGATCGCTACGTCACACCCAGCTTCAGATACACTGTTATATAAGGAGAGAGACACATTGTGATAGTCTTGTCATTTGGACTAACAGGTTGTCTGTGCTTGCAGTGTACGGCTGTGGAATGCCCATCATCTACCCAAAGAGCCGCGTTGTAAATGGAGTAGATGCTGAGCCTCATACCTGGCCCTGGCAGGTGAGCATGATTCCACAGGTTTCATGGGACAGTATGGACCCCCTGGACACCTTCTAACCACACCTACCTTATCCCTGAGACTTATAATGTCATGTGATACACGTTTCATATGTATAAGAGAAATTTGTTATGACAATATAAATGCTGGTGTTTATAGAGTTGTGTGTAAGTAGTGGTAAATGGAGCTTGAGGGAGCTTTTTGAGTTGGGGAAATGAGATGAGTATAATAAATTAAATGTACTTGTACAAAACTATATAAAAAAACATCTGCTTGTATTAGATATTTAATGGATATATAGATTTGTGGAACATTTAGATGACATATCAAATCAATATACCGACTTCATACGTATATGGGGTTTCTAAATGTGCTCTTGGCTTTATGAAGGGTTTTGGCTCACTGTGATTCTATCAGGGATATTCAGAGAGAGACGAATTGGCCTCGAAATTGCACCGAACAGTGAATTTCCCCGTACTGTGTCATTTCGTGGCCATTCGGCTATTGAGAAAGCTGGCAATTTGAGAAATTTTGCAAATTACCTGCACGTACGGTGCCTGTTCGACAGCAGTAAAATCTCCCACAGAGAAGCAATGCTTCATCTATTCACAGACACCGAACAGCAGAGAAATGTCAGTGAAATGCCCTGATGTTCGGTGTTTTCATTCAGCAGGTTTATTCAGGCGAATCCCATAGGCTTCATTGTAAAAAATATTCCCATTTTATTAAATATTTATTCAACAGTTTATTCTTTTCATTTGCTGCAAAAATCTCTAATTATATTTATGTTTTAGACATTTTTTTCAGCAAATGTGTTTTCAGATTTTTTTCAGCAAATGTTTTTTCAGATTTTTTTTAAATAGTTTTTTTTTCTTTCAGTAACAGACCATTTTATTATTATTATTTATAGGACTTTATATTTTATTTCCAGACATTTTCATGCAATATTTTTTCTCTAAACACCTTTTAAAAGTTGGGTTTACTAAAGTATATATATTTTTTACCCATGTTCAACTGCTGGTCGGCTTCTTTCGGCGGCGTACGGCGGGTCATCACCTGCGTTCGGCAGCTTGCAGGTGCATTCGGCGGTCTGTTTGGCGTTTTTTGGCAGATCATTGGCTGTGTTCATCAGGTCATCGGCTGCATTTGGAGGTCGTTTTCGGTGGAACGTCGGCTGCGTTCTGCGGGTAGTCAGCTGTATTTGGAGGGTCATCGGCTGTGGTCAATGATCATTCGGCCGCTGCATTCGGCGGCATTTGGCAGTTGTTCGATTGCAGGTTCAGCAGGTTGCATCTGCCTTCAGCTGGTTGACCAGCTGCGTTCGGTGGCATTCGGTGGGACGTCGGCTACATTCAGTGGCGTTTGGTGGTTGTTCAGTTGCTTGTTCAGTGGGTTGCGGTTGCTTTCGGCTGGTTGATCAGTGGCATTCGGCAGGTCGATAGGCCACACTTTGGGGACGCTGCAGGGAATGCTGAATTCACCGCAAGGTCAGGGAATTTAACACGCCGATGGATGGCGAACACCTTATGTTTCTGAGCAGGTTACTTATCTGCTGGGTATCAGTGTATATAATATATTATTTAATGTTTTAATGCATAAGCTCTTTCCACTCTTTCAGGTGTCCCTGCAGCATGAATCACGAGGTAAATACATTCATATGTGTGGCGGCACGCTCATCAATGAATCCTGGGTCTTGACGGCTGCACATTGTATCTCGTAAGTACTGCTTCTCTCTGGTGGTAAATATGGGGTTATGAAAAGAAAATCTTTCAATAATAAAATTATAAATTCATTGCAAAATCAGGCTCATCAAAACATCACATTATATAGCCTAATCTGCAAAATACATTTAATATTGAATTTGTTTTTCATCCTGCAGGCCCTGTGAAATATACCGGATTGTTCTTGGGGAACATAACCTCAGGGAGAAAGAAGGTAATGAACAATTCATCCCTGTGAAGCCGGCAGACATTTTTGTACATCACAAATGGAGAAGAATCGAATGTTTGGAGTGTGGGTAAGCTGTGACGTGCATTGATGCACACATGTAACACCTGGGTACAGGTGCCTCTATGCAGACGTGTGCGATTCAGTTCGGTCTGAATTGATAGTCTATCGAATTCCGGCAATTTGTAACAATCTCAATTCTTATTGGCTGATATCCGAACCAAATTATTCTCCAAATAAAAATATTCTGAACGGATCCAGTTGTTGTCAGACACATCCAGATATGATCAGATTTATTAGGATTATTTCTGAATATTAAAGTAATTGAAAGTGATGGTAAAGCTGCCACACGTTTTTTTTTTTTTT
>CM019073.1:78830785-78930785 GCA_009667805.1 Leptobrachium leishanense | reverse complement strand
AGGTCAAGCAGGATGAGAATAGAATAGTGGCCGTGTTTTTTAGCAGTTAGGAGGTCGTTGGTGACTTTGGTGAGGGCAGTTTCAGTTGAATGTAGGGGACAGAAGCCAGATTGCAGGGGGTCAAGTAGGGAATTGGAGGACAGGAAGAGGGAGAGGCGGTTGAAGACTAGTTTTTCTAAGAGCTTTGATGTGAAGGGAAGCAGGGATACAGGGCGGTAGTTGGATGGAGAGTTGGGATCTAGGGATGGATTCTTTAGTAAAGGGGTAACTAGCGCGTGTTTGAAGGCGGATGGAAAGGAGCCAGTGGAGAGAGATAGGTTGAAGATGTGTGTGAGAGCAGGGGTGAGGGAGGAGGAGAGGGGAGGAATTAGATGTGAGGGAATTGGGTCCTAGATATTGGATAGATATGAGATAGATAGATATGAGATAGATATGAGATAGATATGAGATAGATATGAGATAGATATGAGATAGATATGAGATAGATATGAGATAGATATGAGATAGATATGAGATAGATAGATAGATAGATAGATATGGGATAGATAGATAGATAGATAGATAGATAGATAGATATGGGATAGATAGATAGATAGATAGATAGATAGATAGATAGATAGATATGGGATAGATAGATAGATAGATAGATAGATAGATAGATAGATAGATATGAGATAGATAGATATGAGATAGATATGAGATAGATATGAGATAGATAGATAGATAGATAGATAGATAGATAGATAGATAGATAGATAGATAGATAGATATGAGATAGATAGATATGGGATAGATAGATAGATAGATAGATAGATAGATAGATAGATATGGGATGGGATAGATAGATAGATAGATAGATAGATAGATAGATATGGGATAGATAGATAGATAGATAGATATGGGATAGATAGATAGATAGATAGATAGATATGGGATAGATAGATAGATAGATAGATAGATATGGGATAGATAGATAGATAGATAGATAGATAGATAGATATGAGATAGATATGAGATAGATATGAGATAGATATGAGATAGATAGATAGATAGATAGATAGATAGATATGGGATAGATAGATAGATAGATAGATAGATAGATATGGGATAGATAGATAGATAGATAGATATGGGATAGATAGATAGATAGATAGATAGATAGATAGATATGGGATAGATAGATAGATAGATAGATAGATAGATAGATATGGGATAGATAGATAGATATGGGATAGATAGATAGATAGATAGATAGATAGATATGGGATAGATAGATAGATAGATAGATATGGGATAGATAGATAGATAGATAGATAGATAGATAGATAGATAGATATGGGATAGATAGATAGATAGATAGATAGATAGATATGGGATAGATAGATAGATAGATAGATAGATATGGGACAGATATGGGATAGATTATAGATAGATAGATAGATAGATAGATATGGGATAGATAGATAGATAGATAGATAGATAGATAGATAGATAGATAGATATGGGATAGATAGATAGATAGATAGATAGATAGATAGATAGATATGGGATAGATAGATAGATAGATAGATAGATAGATAGATAGATATTGGACAGATAGATAGATAGATAGATATGGGATAGATAGATAGATAGATATGGGATAGATAGATAGATAGATAGATAGATAGATAGATAGATAGATATGGGATAGATAGATAGATAGATAGATATGGGATAGATAGATATGGGATAGATAGATAGATATGGGATAGATAGATAGATAGATATGGGATAGATAGATAGATAGATAGATAGATAGATAGATAGATATGGGATAGATAGATAGATAGATAGATATGGGATAGATAGATAGATAGATAGATAGATAGATAGATAGATAGATATGGGATAGATAGATAGATAGATAGATATGGGATAGATAGATAGATAGATAGATATGGGATAGATAGATAGATAGATAGATAGATAGATAGATATGGGATAGATAGATAGATAGATAGATATGGGACAGATATGGGATAGATTATAGATAGATAGATAGATAGATAGATAGATATCTGCAGGGCTGGACTGGGACAAAATAGCAGCCCTGGACTTCATCTAGACCAGCCCACTCCGATATGCAAACATGCAGGGCCGGATTAATATATTGATATGGACTGGAACAGGGCCAGCACAAGACATTCTACTGCCTGGATCCAAGGATGAAATGCTGACCTCCTCAAGCCCACCATAACATGTTGATGCGTATCACAGAGTGCTACAGCAATAAAACTCACCGTAATATGTGGTGTGTATGAGCGTATCACAGAGCTCCACAGCAATAAAACTCACAGTAATGTGCAGTGTGTATGAGCGTATCACAGAGCTTCACAGCAATAAAACTCACAGTAATGTGCAGTGTGTATGAGCGTATCACAGAGCTTCACAGCAATAAAACTCACAGTAATGTGCAGTGTGTATGAGTGTGTCACAGAGCTCTGCAGAAATAAAACTTACAGTAATGTGCAGTGTGTATGAGCGTATCACAGAGCTCCGCAGCAATAAAACAGTAGTAATGTGCAGTGTGTATGAGCGGATCATAGAGTTCCATGGCAATTAAATTCACAGTAATGTGTGCTGTGTATGAGCATATCACAGAGCTCCACAACAATAAAACAGTAGTAATGTGCGGTGTGTATGAGCGTATCACAGAGCTCCACAGCAGTAAACAGTACTAAAGTGCAGTGTGTATGAGCGTATCACAGAGCTCCACAGTAATAAAACAGTAGTAATGAGCAGTGTGTATGAGTGTATCACAGAGCTCTGTAGCAATAAAACTCATAGTAATGTGCAGTGTGTATGAGCGTATCACAGAGCTCTGCAGCAATAAAACTCACAGTAATGTGCAGTGTGTATGAGAGTGTCACAGAGCTCTGCAGCAATATAATTAAAATATAATTATGGATTATGAAAATAAATTGTATTTTAACCCCTTCGCTGCGGATGACGTGTGGGACACGTCGTCATTTACTCCCGCTATATGCAGAGGACGTGCCCCACATGTCATCCGCTTTGCGGGAGCCCCGGCGGAGATAATCACCTCTCTGTCCAGGGTCCCGTGGCGGTCTGACTTCAGCGTCCTCAGAAGCTGAAGTTAAGCCCCTCCCGACGTAAATGACGTCATCGTGCCATGTGCGATGATGTCAGTTCCAGACAACCCCCCGGCAATGCCGGAAGATCGCATGGAAGGGAGGGGTGGATCCATTCGGATCCCTCTCCCTCCCGATTGGGAAGGAGCAGTGCCACAAGCCAGGCACCGCTTAAAAGGGGAGAGTCTCCCCTTTTAAACGGTGCCTGGCTTTAACCCCTCAGGCACCAGGTCGCACTTCAGCGCCTTGCGGCACCGAAGTGCGGCCTTGCTCTGGTGGGGGCCGCCATCTTGGATGGCGGCTCCACCCCCGGGTCCCCCTTCGCTGCCTGACGTCATCACGCATATTGTGATGATGTCAGATAGCCGGGGAACCCCTAGCTTCCGAAGGAAATCCCCTGTTGGAGATAGGGGGTTCCTTTGAACCCCGATATCTCCAGAACCGTGGCAGCTAGGGGGCCGTGGTTGGTGTCATTCGAAAGGCCTGAGCATGGCCTTTCGAATGATACTCAAAGTGATCAGGGATAAAGTTAAAAAAAAAATAATAATAATAAATAAATAAAAATAATAAAAACATGTTTTTTTTGTGTGTTGTTTTTATTAATGCAGCAATATTGTTCACATTTCAATTATAATGTGAACAATGATGCTGCACTAAGGATTTTTTTCTATGAGGTGCGTTTGCTAAAAATCACGTAATTCCCCCCAAAAAATGTAACAAGTCCCCATTTCTAATTTTTGTACAAGCGCACCCCATAGAAAACATAACCGCAAATGTCTATGTGATAAAATGTGGAAAAAAACACTTTACACGCCGCTGATGATTAAAAATTCTAATTTTATTGCATTTGTTGTTATAATATACAGGCAGAACATGACGTATACATATAAAAATGATATATTATGAATCTGCCGAGTCTGCCGGAAAGAACGATATATAATATGTCTGGGTCATTTAATAAAATGAGACTTCAAATCGCATTTAAACATGATGAGCGAAAGTGGTAAAAATGAGTTCAGCACACAGCGGTGAAATGCCTCAGCAGTGAAGGGGTTAATATGAATTATATATTCATGTAAATGTAATTTGAACAATTAAAATAAATATGCATTAAAATATACTTAATTTATATTAGAATATTGATTAAATTATTTTATAAAAAAGAAATCAGATGATAAATCATATAATAAATATTAAAATATACTTTAATAAAATGTAATTAGGGTACACTTCTAAGAAGGGGCTCAGAACTGTGACATAGTGTTGGAACAGTTAATTAACCACTTCAATGTGGTGGACGCGCTCAGCGCGTCCAACCGCATTGGTACTTGGCTGCAGAGGACGCGCTGAGCGCGTCCTCCCTTTGCAGCCCGCGATCAGCCGGTATTCTGGCTGATCTCTCGGCCCCCCGGTGTGGGCTGACATCATCGATGTCAGCCCAACCTCCGGGACCCCGGCGGGCACGATTGGCGTCATCGCGCATGCGCGATGACGTCTATTTCAGGCACCCCCCCCGCCATTGCAGGGAAGGTGCCTGAATGGGAGGGGGGGAGGTCCTTCGGACCTCTCCCCCTCCCTATCCGTGCATGCCAGCGGTTAAAGGCAGGCACCGCCTGGAAGGGCACAGCCTGCCCTTCCAAGCGGCGGCTGTCTTTAACCCCTAGGGGGCTGGATCGCAATATGGCGCCAACATGCGCCGTATCGCGGTCCCCTCCCGGAGCTGGCCGACATCTTGGATGTCGGCCAAGCTTCTGGGATATCCCCCTAATGACTGGCGTCATCGCGCAGAGCGCGATGGCGCCAGTTTTCAAATTAACCCCTTGCTGCCACCTATAGTGGAGATAGGGGGTTCCAATGAACCCCCTATCTCCTGATCCGTGACAGCTAGGGGTTAATGTTTACTATCATTGGAACGGCCAGAGCGTGGCCGTTCCAATGATACCAAACATGACCATGTAAAATGTAAAAAAAAAAAAATTAAAAAAAAAAATTACAAAGAAAAAAGAAAAAATAAAAAAAAAAAAAAAATGTTTTTTGTTTTTTTTTTACATTTATTAGTGCAACAATATTGTTCCCATTTCAATTATAATGTGAACAATGATGCTGCACTAACGATTTTTTCTATGGGGGGCGTTTGCTAAAAAACACGTAATTTCCCCCCCAAAAAAGTAACGATTCCTCATTTCAATTTTTTTTAACAAGCGCACCCCATATAAAATATAACCGCAAACGATCGCATTTTAAAATGTGAAAAAAAACACTTTACACGTTGTAAATTATTGAAAATTCAAATTTTATTGCATATTTTGTTATAATATACAGACATGACATAACGTATACATATAATAATGACATATTATGAATCTGCCGAGTCTGCCGGAAAGAACGATATATAATATGTCTGGGTCATATATTAAAATAAGGCTTCAAAACGCATTTAAACATGATGAGCGAAACCGGTAAAAATGACCTCAGCACAGAGGCGGGAAAAGGCTCAGCAGCGAAAGGGTTAAGGGGGTACAGTAAAGTAATCCCTGCTCAACCCCAGCCATGTAGCAGCAGACAAGTCCAGGGAGAGAGTCCAGCTTAGGAGCTGCTGGATTTACAGTATATGAATTGAAAAAGGGCTCTGTCCCTGGACATGTCTCACTGCTACATGGCTATGGCTGATTAGCAAATACTTTCCCGAGCTCTGTGCAGACTCCTGTGATAATTAACCCCTTGAGTGCTCCTATAGAGAAAGCACAGCACTACCACACTGAGCTCTGGCTTAATAGGCTATAGAAAGGGTGCAGGGGAGAGGGGGAGGCCAAGAGCCCAAAGGACTATCAGATCAGAGGATCTGTAATTTTTACTGCTCCCTGCATGCCTGGCTGTAAGGCTGGTCACTATACTGCTATCAGGAGATGCAACAGTGCCGAGGTATAAGACATAAGGGTGGGATTCACCCTCAAATGGCATTTTTAGTCAATACCTTAGGTATTTTCACATTTTGGGGATGGCTCCTGTTCACAGCAGACAGCACAGGTAGGAGAGGCGTGTGGCAACATGTGGTGCTCTGGCTGCTGCTGGCTTCAAACTCCGAAGCCGCCAGCCACTGGAAGGAGAAGCTGTAAGTAAAATGTGGAGCAGAATCCTCGCAATCTCTGTGGATTCTGCTCCTTTGCACAAAATAAAGCCATTGCCAGCTCCTGAATCCATGTGTGGGTGTCCAAGGAAGCCCCCCTAACCCACCCCTGCAATTCAGAAATCCTTCAGACTTTTGAAACAAGTGCTGACATTCCACACTTGTGTTATCCAGTCCTGGTTATACTAAGTGCTGGACTAAGCGTTAAAAAAAAGAAACAGGCTTAGCCGGCCCACTGACCCATCGGCCCATCTGGATTCTCCAGGTGCTCCCGATGGCCAGTACATGCCTGCCACTCTGTCACGTATTAGCACACCAAAACCACATTCCGCAGCCAAAAGTCTCAATCGTGGCCACGTAGGAATTAATTCCTTCATCAGGTTTTTGTACCATCATATTGATGGCATGCCTGTCCATTATCACGTTCTGCTCTGGTAAGCATTTCACATCAAATTAAGACATCAGGGTCCTCTATATCCTCATCTGCTTGAAAAGTAAAATGAATCATATTTATGTGGCGCATTAGAACTGGCCAAACTGAGAGAAGTGTAAGCTTGCACTTCTTTGATATGTCCAAAAGTCCTGCTTTCTTCTACACTTACCATTCTCTATTAGCAAAGTTGACATCAAAGATGTTCAATTCAATGTGCTGTCCATTTTAAGACCTGATGTGTCAGCTATCCCACTTCTGACACCATGCAGACGTTCAATGATAATGAAGGAGTCCCCAGATAAACTTTGTGATGAACTGATTTATTATGATTATCATTATTTAAAAGCAACTGTCTAATTACTGGCCACCTCTTTTCCTGTCTCTGCCATCCTCCTGTTTGAGTCCTCCATGTTTGTTGCCAAACATCTGACCCCATACATCTATCTATGTTAACAACACACACACTATAAGGGCTTTCTGGACCACAGAGAGGACCAGAACACAAGTGTTAGAAAAAGCATGTTTTATCATTGTGTTACACTGGATTTTCTCCCCATCCCATCTCCCTCCCACCCTGTCCCACCATCAGTGTCCTGAAACAGATCTCCAGTGCAACATGGTTTGCAGTGTATTGCAGGTATGGTTGTCATGTATCGGCCTCTTCCCTGGTGTGTAATCTCTTCTGATTCCCATCCCCTGGAATCTCTTGGGGTGACCTGTCCTCTCCCTCCTCAATTCCTACACCCATGCCTGTCATATTCTACAAGTTTATGTATCAGCCTGCAGGGCTGAAGTGTCTCTGTATATTCTCTGCCAGGGATACAGTGTAATAATTGTACTTTGTCTGGATTTCACTCTATAGCTGAAGGAAATCGTCCGGATGTTCTACAGGAAGCTCTGCTCCCCATCGTCGACCATGCTACCTGCACTCAGCCAAAGTCGTGGGGTGATTATGTAAAGACCAACATGATTTGTGCTGGTGGGGACAGCGTGTCTGGTTGCCAGGTGAATTTTGCTTCTTTTTGTGATTTCTTTGATTTTCTCTGCAGCATATTAATAGTTAGGAATAATTAGCTCTTGTAATATAACCAGCGAAGATGCTGATATTCGTGTTTACTTCTTAGTGATCAAACCTCCATCTCCTTCCCAAAAAGTACCAAAACACAGGGATAATGATCATGGACTTTAGGACCAAGGACTGTATGACCATGGATTGTCTGTCCAAGGACTGTATGACCATGGACTCACTTTATGACCACGCACTCTATGATTATGCAGTGTATGACCACAACTATATGACCTTGGCCTGTATGACCTTGGACTGTATGACCATGGACTGTATGACCATGGACTGTATGACCATGGACTGTAAGACTATGAACTGTATGACCATGGACTGTAAGACTATGGACTGTACGACGAAGGACTGTACGACCAAGGACTGTATGACCTTGGGAAGAAAAAGAGTGTGTTAAGGGACGTTCTCTTGAAGTGAGAGATATATTGATCAACAATGATTTATCGGGAATAAACCCCAAAACAAAACGGCCTCGGTGCAGAGGGTTCCTTCGCTCCTGATGAAGAAGCAATTATACAGCAGTGAAATGCGCATTTAGTGCTATTTCTTTTAATCTCTATATAGCCAGTCTCGGCTATACTCCCTCATGTATTGCTTTCCTAATATTCTGCTTATCTAGACGCTGCTCTTATGCGTTTAGGTTCTTGTATTAGACCTTCTGATTGCTACGCATTATGAGCAGGGCAGGAGTATTCTATGGTCCCATACCAAGGAGACCGGTATTTTAAGCCCTACGGTCCCACACTGAAAGCATACCTTATTTTAGGGTGGATACATTTATACATGCGAGTGTTTGAATTGCCATATTTACGTCTCTAAATTAAGGGGATATACCATCCTTTCAAATACATTGGGTATTTTTGTTTTGAGCATCTGCTCGCTCCATGGTCCCATATCAATGAGACCTGAATATAAGTCTTTTGGTCCCACATCATAAGGAGATCCTCTCTTTGGGACATTGTGTATGCATTCCTGCTTATGGTCGAATTGCTTAAAGTTGTGATTCTAGCAGGGTTATCCAAAGAGATCCGAATTGCTTGAGAAAGGTAACCGAACGCTGAAAATCAGCGTTCGGTTACCTTTCCTGACCATTCGGCTATCCAGAGAGCAGGCAATTCGTCAAATCCTGGCGAATTGTCTAAACATACGGCGCCTGTTCGTCCCTGTTCGAGGGCAGTGAAATCCCCATGAAAATGCACTGCTTCGTCTATTCAGAGAACACAAACCAGCAGTGAAAGGTTCCCGAAATGCCCTGCCATTCGGTGGTTTCATTCGACAGGTTTATTCAGGAGAATCCCATAGGCTTCAATGTTAAAAATATTCCCGTTATAATTCAATATCTAATAAACCGTTCATTATAAAATTCTGCAGCAAAAAGTCTCTTTATTTATAGATTTTTTAGTATATTTTAAGCATTTTTCATTTTTTTTTATTTTTTTTTTAAAAGTCCTATTTTTTTTTTTTTTTTCAGTTTACTTTTTTTTTTTGTAACAGCTCTCTTTATTATCATTCCCTGGACCTCCTGTGAAAATTTCAGACATTTTCGCTCAGTAGTTTCTTTGCAAACAGCGTTTCATTTTCCCAGATTCATACAAATGGTTTTGCTAATTTATTCACTGCCTACTCTACGTCACAGCTGCTTCGGCTCTGTGTGATTCGGCTCCTGTTTGGGTTTTTCGAAGGTTAATCCAGATGTTTTTGCTTGTTTTCTGCGTGCATTCGGTGGGTTTTGCGGTTAGTTTTTGTTGGGTTTTCGGCAGCTTTTCCCTGCAATTCAGGGACCCTGTGGTTCTCACTGAAATGCAATCGGCAAAAGGAACCGAATTGAAGAGAACGAAAAGTCACCGAACGTGCGGTGACTTTTCGAATCTCTTTGGATAACCCTGTAGATTGAAGGGGGTTCACCTTCCTCACATATTGATGCAGGGCCGGATTAACATAGGGGCTGATGGAACAGCAGCTCCAGGCCCATGACCCAGAATAGGCCCAGAGACAAGAAAACTAACAGGGTTATTCAAAGAGATCCGAATGGCTGGAGAAAGGTAACTGAACGCTGAAAATCTGCGTTCGGTTACCTTTCTTGGCCATTCGGCTATCCAGAGAGCAGGCAATTCGCCAAATCCTGGTGAATTGCCTGCACATACGGTGCCTGTTCGGTGCCTGTTCGAGGGCAGTGAAATCCCCATGAAAAAACAATGCTTCGGCTATTCAGAGAACACAAACCAGCAGTGAAAGTTTTCCAAAATGCCCTGCCATTCGGTGGTTTCATGCGGCAGATTTATTCAGGCGAATCCCATAGGCTTCAATGTTAAAAATATTCCCGTTTTAATTCAATATCTAATAAACCGTTCATTATAAAATTCTGCAGTAAAGTGTCTCTTTATTCATAGATTTTTTAAGATATTTTAAGCATCCCTGGATCCTGGTTGTGGGGAAGGGGGTTGGGAATGGGGGTCTGTCGTGGCTCCCTTCCCGGAGTCCCTGCGCCACCTCTCTGCCACATGCACCCAACTGGCCAGCCCACATGGCCAGCCCGCACAGTCGCAGCTCTGTCATCCTGCCGCCGCATGCTCCTCAAGGGATCCTTGGGAGGCCCCGGCGGGCTGCCCTCTACAGTGCCTGATTAGAGGGCCTCGTCTGCCTGATGTTTTAGCAACAAGAATGTTTTATCCCATAGGCTTCAATGTTAAAAATATTCCCGTTTTAATTCAATATCTAATAAACTATTGCTTATAATATTCTGCAGTAAAGAGTCTCTTTATTTCTCGATTTTTTTAGGATTTTGTAAGCATTTTTTTTAAAAAATTACAAATAAAAATGTTAAACTTTTGGCGAACATCCCAAAAAGTTCGAAGTTCGCGAACTTTCGAACGGCCAATGTTCGAATCAAACTCCGAACCGATCGAACCGATCGAACCGAACAGCTCATCCCTATTCACCATAATCAATTGGTCCTATAAATGCAAGATCACCAGATCACGGGTCTCTAGTTCTGGGATTTGATTCCAAAGTTAAGAGAATCTGTTGGTCACATCTAAAAAATCAGGTTACTGTTTCAGTTTGAACATAAGGCTCAACACCTTATCTTTAACCCTTTATGTACAAGTACTAAGTACGAAGGAAGCGTGATTGGTTACTACATGCTATGTGTAGTTATATTTTTTAACAATTTCTATCTAATTCTAGTAAAATTTCTAGATTTACATTTTTGAGAAAGTTAACCATTGCCTTTCAGTACTGAGGCCTTGTGGTTCACTTTAAGGCTTACGCCTTATTTGTCCTCTGTATGACCATGGACTGTATGACCTTTGACTGTATGATCATGCACTGTATGACCTTGGGCTGTATGACCATGAACTTTATGACCACAGACTGTATGACTATGGAGTGTATGACCAAGGACTGTATGACCTTGGACTGTATGACCAAGGACAGACCTTGGACTGTATGACCATGAACTGTATGACCATAGACTGTATAACTATGGAGTGTATGACCAAGGACTGTATGCCTATGGACAGTATGACCAAGTACTGTATGACCAAGGACTGTATGACTATGGAGTATATGAACAAGGACTGTATGACCATGGAGTGCATGACCAAGGACTGTATGACCATGGACTGTATGAACAATGACTGTATGAACAAGGACTGTAAGACCATGGACTGTATGACCATGGACTGTATGACCAAGGACTTTATGAACAAGGACTGTAAGACCATGGACTGTATGACCATGGACTGTATGAGCAAGGACTTTATGAACAAGGACTGTAAGACCATGGACTGTATGACCATGGACTGTAAGCGGAGGAGCTTTTTCTGCTTCCAATAACAGCAACCTTTTCCTTTTATTTTTTAGACTAAAAAGACAGAATTAGTAATATTTTTTGAGAACCCAGTGCTTGCTCCAAATAATAATAAACATAATAATAATATTTTTTTTGAAGCTTATGATACTGAAATGACTCACGTGGGCTATCACACCTCTTTCTGTTTTTAGGGGGATTCTGGAGGACCATTGAACTACCTGGCAGAAAATGATAGATGGGAGGTTCATGGTATCACCAGCTTTGGGCCTTCTGAAGGCTGTAACGTGCTGAATAAGCCCACAGTTTTCACCCGAGTTTCTGCTTTCATTGACTGGATTAACAAAGTAAGTACACATCTAGACACTGTGGCCCCTATTACATTCTTCGCGCAGTGCGTTTTGTGTGCGCAAATGCGCATTTGCTCGAGGGGCAAACCCCTTTGCGCTGAACGTCGTATTTCAATGTTCGCGCAAACGATGCGCGTTATCGTTTAACGCGGATGGACTTGCGCGAGCGTGATGAACTGTGCGCGTCCTATACTTAACATTGTGAGCTCAAATTCGTTACGCGGATGGTATTTCAATCGATGCGCAACTTTCCACGAACGACGTTTGCGCGCATAATTTTAACGTCTTTGAAAGAGGTAACGGCAAATCTGAACGTTCTGGCCGAAACGAAAAACACCAGCACGAAAAAAAAATACAGCACAGTATAGTTACACATTCTACACATACCCAAACAAAACAATTGTGAATTGGTGCATATTTTTTTATTGCTGCACCATGTATACTCAGATTTATTTTGACAGGCGCAAAAACGTAAGTGAGTCAATTAAGGTAAATTGATGTCAATTAAGGTTCTTAATTCTGATTGGCTGAATCCCGCGAAAAAAACAGTTCACACACTGATTTACAGGCGCGACGTTACTGCGCGCGTATTACCCTTCGTTTTGCGTGTTGTTTTTACAAACTTTATTTTTTGACGGATCAGAAAATGCGTTCGGATCAGAATATCACGTTAATTTTCACGCTATAACGCTGGACGATGCGCGCAAAAAAATTTGCGCTGCGCGAACGCAATTGCAAAGAATATAATAGGGGCCTGTGTGTTGGATCGGTGTGTGTGTGAGTAGGCCTTGGGCACTGTGTGCAAGTAGACCAGGGGTGCTCAACCTTGGCCCTCCAGATGTTTCGAACTACATTCCCCATGATACTCTGTCAGTCATTAGGTCAACAGAGCCTTGTGAGAAATGTGGTTCCAAAACATCTGGGACTCTATCACCTCCTTCAAGCTAACACTAGTGTCAGCGTTAGTGCTAGGTTAAAGAGGTCATAGCGCTGCACCCACACCACCTTTGAATCACTAGCGGGTTAAAAAAAACATTAGCGCCGCGCTCGTTATTTACTTAGCGTTTCGAAGAGCGAGTTTACTGTACTTTGCTCTCCTTATACCTAACATGGGGAGCGCAGAGTGAAAGCACAGATTAACGAGCGTTGGGATCACTTGGTCGCTAACTCTAGTTTCTAAGAGCTGGCGCTAACCAAAAAGTTACCCCCAGCTCAAAACCCCACAAAAAAAACCCAAATACTCACCTCTCATCCAAGGGCAAGAACGGCAGCCAGATCTGCTGCTTGGGTTGTGTGAGTGTCTTTTTAGGGGCTCCTCCATATTTTCAGGGTGTTCGGGTGTCTTTTTAGGGGCTCCTCCATATATTCAGGGCGTGCAGTGTCTTTTTAGGGGCTCCTCCATATATTCAGGGTGTGTGGGTGTCTTTTTAGGGGCTCCTCCATATAATCAGGGTGTGTGGGTGTCTTTTAGGGGTTCCTCCATATATTCAGGGTGTGCAGGTGTCTTTTTAGGGGCTCCTCCATATATTCAGGGTGTGTGGATGTATTTTATGGGGCACCTCCATATATTCAGGGTGTGTGGGTGTCTTTTAGGGGTTCCTCCATATATTCAGGGTGTGTGGGTGTCTTTTAGGGGTTCCTCCATATATTCAGGGTGTGTGAGTGTCTTTTTAGGGGCTCCTCCATATATTCAGGGTGTGTGGGTGTCTTTTTAGGGGCTCCTCCATATATTCAGGGTGCGTGGGTGTCTTTTTAGGGAATCCTCCATATATTCAGGGTGTGTGGGTGTCTTTTAGGGGTTCCTCCATATATTCAGGGTGTGCGGGTGTCTTTTTAGGGCACCTCCATATATTTAGGGTTTGCGGGTGTCATTTTAGGGGCTCCCCCATATATTCAGGGTGTGCGGGTGGTGTGCAGGTGTCTTTTTAGGGGCTCCTCCATATATTCAGGGTACGTGGGTGTCTTTTTAGGGGCTCCTCCATATATTTAGGGTATGTGGGTGTCTTTTTAGGGGTTCCTCCATATATTCAGGGTGTGGGTGTCTTTTTTTAGGGGCTCCTCCATATATTCAGGGTGTGTGGGTGTGTTTTTAGGGGCTCCTCCAAATATTTAGGGTGTGTGGGTGTCATTTGAGGTACTCCTCCATATATTGGGGTGTGCAGGTGTATATGAGAGCTGCGCAGCAATAAAACTTCCAGCAATGAGTTTGTAAACTATAATGTTCTTAGAAATCGCTTGCTGTAAATAAGATACTTTGCTTTTGATCTAAATGACTCTTTTATTGACATAAATGGCCCAGATTGGTTGTGATGTCATCAAAAAGTCTGGGAACGACCTTGGGCCATATTACATACTTGGTGCTAACTTATTTATTTATTTATTTATAAAAGAATTTTACCAGGAAGGATACATTGTAGACTTGTGCACCGATTTTTTTTTCGGTTCGATTCGGTTCGGTTTGTTCGGATTTTGTAAATTTTCGTTTCGACTAGTTTCGGTAGTTTTCTGTTTCGGTTCGGTTCGGTTTGATTCGTTTTTCGTATTGACTTTTTCCTCGGGATATCGGTCATTTTCGAGATTTCGGGTCTGCTCGTTTTTTGTATGGACTTTTTTGTTCGTGCTTTCAGAAATTTTCGTGTTTTTCGGAAGAAGTAGGCTTGTCTTGTGCACCGATTTTTTTTCGGTTCGATTCGGTTCGTTCGGATTTTGTAAATTTTTTATTCGATAATTCTGCCGATACGATACGATAATTCTATAGATAGTGATACGATAATTTGAATATGCATTTTACAAATTTATTTAATCATATTAAATAAATGGTATGAATGGAACATTAAAAAAATGAACAAAACGATTTAAAAAACCCAAAACTGACCGTCCGACTTTAAAAATAAAATCCAGAACAAAAGGTTTTAAAAGGTAAAAATACTAATAGTTGATCAAAATAATAAACTGAAACAAAAAAAAAACCCAACAAATAAAATGATTTAAAACAGAGAAAAAGAAATTAACCCTTTCACTCCTGAGGCATTTCACGGCTTCACGGTTCCCGCCTTGTGTGCTGTGCTGCTGAGCTATTTTTTTTTAACGGTTTCGCTCATCATGTTTAAACGCGTTTTGTTTTGAAGCCTTATTTTATTACATGACCCAGTCCCAGACATGTTATATATCGTTCTTCTTTCTGGCTGACTCGGCAGATTCATAATATATCATTATTATATGAATAAGAATAAATATATATATGTATGCGTCATGTCCTGTCTGTATTTATATTATTAAAAAAAATTCAATAAAATTGGAATTTTCATCAATAATTTACAAGGTGTAAATGTAAATAAACAATAAAGTGTTTTTTTCACATTTAACATGCGAGCGTTTGCGGTTATATTTTATATGAGTTGCGCTTGTTAAATAAATTAACACATTCATCTAAATACATCAAATATCACAATTTTCACGAATACGTAATATCACAAAAAAGAAGAGCTATGGCAAAACCAAAAATGCATGTATGAGTCCTGAAAATGCAAAGCTATACAGTATACACATTGCATAAAAAAGGACTAGATCAATCAATGTATTTTTGTGCACATTAGCACATGCAAGCACATTATTATTATTATACAGGATTTACAGTATATAGCGTCAACAGTTTGCGCAGCGCTTTACAAAATAAGATAACATAACACTTACGTTTGGCTATGACACGCCGGATGTGCCTCAATTGCTCCTCCAGTCCTTGGTCCTCACGCGTCTTCAGCTCAGACCAGCGCTTCCGCAGCTGGTCGTGTTAGACTCGTTACTACTTCGGTCCTTTTTCCAGGAGGGTGGTGCAAGCCAGGATACAGTCCTTGCGGACATTGTTCTTCCTGCCGTAAGGGCCCTTACAGCAGTCATAGTCACGCTTCTCGAAGATGCAAAATTGCGAACCAGCTCCACCGGCATCTCCTCAAATGCCATGTTGCTGGCCCGCTTCTGGGTGTCTCTGGGGTGGAAGGGGGATGATGTGTCCGTCCAATAGGACTCTCTTTGAGTTTGAGCCATGATGGGATGGGGTTTTCTTTGGTCTGTCCAAAAAATTCTCAAACTCTACAATGGCTCCGTAAAGTTTACGACAGGCCGTAATGGAGACGGACAAACGCGCGTATCTCATCCTGGACATATCCCATCATCATGCGCGAACCACGGACGTAAATGATCCGACTACGACAGAATTATCGTATCTCAACAGAATTATCATATCAACAGAAATATCGGATCAATGGAAATAACATATAGGCACTGGCAGGTGCAGTCAGATTTTCTAACGGTCAGGAACTCAGGATCAGGACGCTGGACTCCAACAGTGCTATATCCATCCAGTGTGCCGATGGTTAGAAAATTTTAATGTATATACGTTTAACGGCCGCACGTGCACGGACTTACTCTATCCAAACAAAGTTCAGAATGATGTGAAACATTGGGACTTTGGATAGATTTCGATTTTCGACTATCCAAAAGTTAAAAAAATAAAAATGGTCGAAATCTAATGCAAAAGTCCCGATGTTTCACATCGTGATGTCAGAGTAAATTCTGGAGTTAACCCCCTAGGTTGCCAGCCACCAATGGTGGAGATCGGGGGTTCCATTCCAATGACCCCCCGATCTCCCAATCCGTGCCGTGGTGCCACCTACCTAGGGGTTAATGTTTGGTATTGTTGGATCGGCCAGAGCATAGCCTTTCCAACCATACCAAGACCAAAACATGACCATTGACCATGTTAAAATTTTATATTAAAAAAAAATAAATATTAAATTAATACATTTTAAAAAATAAATAGTTATTTTTTTTGCTAATACAGCAATATTATTCCCATTCCCATTTCAATTATAATGTGATTGTGAACAATGATGCTGAGCTGCACTAATAATTTTTGTAGGGTTGCGCCGCCCGTTTGTTAAAAATTGTGTAAGCATTTTCACCCAAAAAAATTATATTTAACAAAACAAGTCCCCATCTCTAATTTTTTTAACAAGCGGAACTCAGAAAATATTTACAACCATAAACGCTCGCATGTTAAAAATTAAATGTGAAAAAAAAATAATTTACACCTTGTAAATTATTGAAAAATGAAAATTCTAATTTTATTGCATTTTAACTAAGTTCTAATATGCAAACAGGATATACATATCATATACATAGATATAACACAGACGTATACATAAATAAATTATACCGCAGAGAGCTGCTTCCCCGCAGTGTGTGGATGGATTCATATTCATAATCATATGCTGCTGCATTAATTATCCCGGGGCGCGCAGAGAGGCGCTTGTTTTGTTCCCCACAGTGTGCGTATTTATAATATGCTGCTGCATTCTTTTTATTTATATTTTTTGTTTTAAATCATTTTATTTTTCGTTTCTGATAATTTTGTAACTTTGTTCAGCTTTTTTTCCATTTTAAAACCTAAGTTTTATTCTGTTATTTTTATTTTTTTTAAAGTCAGACCATTTGGGACAGTTTTGCATTTTTTTAAATTTTTGTCCCTTTCATAGTCGATTTTAAAAATTTTAATATGATTAAATAAAGTTGTGCAATGCATTATTCAATATTCATTCATAAGAAAAAAAGGATCTTCTTTATTCAATAAACAAAAAAAAACATAGAATGGGCAGAATTACCGTATCAACAAAATTATCGGCCGTATCAACAGAATTATCGGATCTTATCGTATCGACAGAATTATTGGATCATTTGAAAATGGTCAAGTCAAGTAGTCAATGTCATGGAATTGGAATGAAAATGAAAAATTAATGATATATGATTAATTATGATTATGAATCGATACATTATTTTCAAATTTAGAATCCGATTATTTATAACCGATAAAAAAAAAAAAATACGATGTCCAAAATTACGGATTACTGAAATGGAAACGAAATCCCGAATGGAACCGAAATCACGAATACAACGAAAATAAATTTCAATTTTAAACATTTTAAGTCCATTCGAACATTCCGAAAATTTTCGTTTCGGTTCGGAAATATTTTCGGATCTAGCGTTTTTCGGATCCGGACCAATTCAGAAAATCGTCCGAATTCGAATGCACGAATCGGGAAGTTTCGTGAAAATTCCGAAATTCCGAAACCCGAAACGCACATCCCTAATACATTGAGATTTCTCTCGTTTTCAAGTATGTCCTGGGTAACCAGAGCTGTTGTAAACTGAAAACCTCCATAGGCTATAATGGCTCTGGGAAGTTTACAACTGCTCTGGTTAAGTTAGCACCAACTATGTAATATGGCCCTTTGTCTCTGGCTCCGCCCTGTGTGCCATTCTATAAATTGCAGGTATTTGGCTTTGGGGATGATGCATGCTCTAGACAGGAAGCAAAATGCATTTCTGCCTGTTTCGTGATAAGTCTATGCAACTTTCTCTGGTTAGATTGATCTCCAGATCATCCTGATATAAGAGGACAATATCCCACACCGGACGCTGTACCGAAGTGTTAAGGCTTTGCGTCTCGTCGTTGTTGGGTGATTTGTGAGCGTGTATTAAAGCGTGCAGAAAGTGAGTGTTAAAATGTTTTCTCATATCTATATCTTATGTTTTTCTTATATAGATAATGAACAAATTTTGATCAGCAACTGATTCTGAAAACAAAGAGCAAAAACTGCATAATCTGCGTAATTGTGTATTTTCCTACATTTTACCCAATAAAGACTCAAAGTGAAACACATTGTACTATCATGCTCCTGATGATTAAGGAACACACACACCGCAACTACAGATTAACTATAGGTTTAATGTGAAACTATTCCCAAAGCGCAGGGAAATAAAATAATAATAAAATATACAGGGTAATTCAAAGAGATTCGAAAAGTCTCCGCACGTTCGGTGTCTTTTCGTTCTCTTCAATTCGGTTCCTTTTGCCGATCCCATTTCGGTGACCCTGCGGTGTATTCAGCAAGCACCGCAGGGTCCCTGAATTGCAGGAAAAGGCTGGCGCAAACCTGACGAAAACTAACCGCAAAACCCGGCGAATGCACGCCGAAAACCCGCAAAAACATCTGGATTAACCCATCGAAGACGCCGGAAAAAAACCTGAGCAGGAGCCGATCACACGCAGTGAAGCCGCCGGAAAAAGCCGAGACCGCAGACGAGTGAAGTGAATAAATTAGCAAAACAGTTTGCTTGAATGTTTGAAAAGTGAAACGCTGTTTGCAAAGAAACTACTGAGCGAAAATGTCTGAAATTTATATATGATCCAATGAATGATAATAAAAAGGGCTGTAACAGAAAAAATAAGTAAAGATAAAAAAAAATAAAAAAATAGGACTTTTTTAAAAAAAAAAAAAAAAATCCAGAAAAATGCTTAAAATATCCTAAAAAATCTATAAATAGAGAGACTCTTTACTGCAGAATTTTATAATGAACGGATTATTAGATATTGAATTAAAACAGGAATATTTTTAACATTGAAGCCTATGGGATTCGCCTGAATAAATCTGCCGAATTAAACCACCGAATGGCAGGGCATTAGGGGAACCTTTCACTGCTGGTTTGTGTTCTCTGAATAGAGGAAGCATTGCTTTTTCATGGGGATTTCACTGCCCTCGAACAGGCACCGAACAGGCACCGTATGTGCAGGCAATTCGCCAGGATTCTCTGGATAACCGAATGGCCAAGAAAGGTAACCAAACACTGATTTTCAGCGTTCAGTTACCTTTCTCCAGACATTCTGATCTCTTTGAATTACCCTGATAATAATAGTTAATAGATAATGCTGGAATACAAGAATAAACTGGGGGCCCCTGGAGTATAAGCTTCGCCGGACCCAGGCAGCCTGTGTTTCTTTGATTACCCACTTTATATTGTCATGGTCTGTGGAAACAGTAGTAATGTGTATGACACCAACTGCTATTACAATAGTTACTTAAGCTATTATTACTAATAACAATCCACCCCAATCCCTCTAGATCGTAAGCTCCTAAACGCAAGGCCGTCTACACCGCTTGTTTCCATCCGTATGTTTGTTTATTTGCATCTCTTTCCCATTTGTTATTGTAAAACTGTTGGCGCTATATAAATGATTATAGTAACTAAATATGCTACTAAAATACCACTAGTAGTAATAATAGTGTTTTTTTTACTTCTATTTGTCATGAATGGGATGTACAATGGGGGTTGGTGTGAGTCCAGTATGCAGTGAGGAGAAGGAGTCATGCAGGTTGCAGGGCACAACAAGGTTTTATTATTTAAAAAAAAGCATAAACACAAACAATATAATTAACTGGATATAGAGGAAGTTAGGCGGGGTAGGGATGGAGCTTAGAGCAAAAGGCAACAGCAGAAAAACAGAAGAGGAGAAACAGGAAAAGGGGCTGAGGCAATAGATGAGGAGAGCTGAGAGTAGTGGGAGTGGGTAGCTGGGAGAACTGAATACTAAAGGGTTATTCAGAGACAGTCGATCTGGCCCCGAACTGGCCAGAGAGCAGGCAGTTCACCAAATGTTGGCGAATTGCCTGCACGTACGGTGCCTGTTCGACGGCAGTGAAATCCCCCATAGGGAAGCAATGATTAATCTATTCACAGACACCGAACAGCAGAGAAATGTCAGTGAAATGCCCTGCTGTTCAGTGCAGGGGCGTACCTAGAACATTTGGCACCCGGGGCGGATCCTATATTTGGCACCCCCCCATTAAAGACCAGCAGACCTCACGCAGCATATTGATATATATATATATATACCCTATTAAAGACCAGCAGACCTCACGCAGCATATTGATATATATATATATATACCCTATTAAAGACCAGCAGACCTCACGCAGCATATTGATATATATATATATATACCCTATTAAAGACCAGCAGACCTCATGCAGCATATTGATATATATATATACCCTATTAAAGACCAGCAGACCTCATGCAGCATATTGATATATATATATACCCTATTAAAGACCAGCAGACCTCACGCAGCATATTGTTATATATATACCCCATTAAAGACCAGCAGACCTCACGCAGCATATTGATATATATATATATACCCCCATTAAAGACCAGCAGACCTCATGCAGCATATTGATATATATATATACCCCATTAAAGACCAGCAGATCTCACGCAGCATATTGATATATATATATATATATATATACCCTATTAAAGACCAGCAGACCTCATGCAGCATATTGATATATATATATACCCTATTAAAGACCAGCAGACCTCACGCAACATATTGTTATATATATACCCCATTAAAGACCAGCAGACCTCACGCAGCATATTGATATATATATACCCCATTAAAGACCAGCAGACCTCACGCAGCATATTGATATATATATACCCCATTAAAGACCAGCAGACCTCACGCAGCATATTGATATATATATACCCCATTAAAGACCAGCAGACCTCACGCAGCATATTGATATATATATACCCATTAAAGACCAGCAGACCTCATGCAGCATATTGATATATATATATACCCTATTAAAGACCAGCAGACCTCATGCAGCATATTGATATATATATACCCCATTAAAGACCAGCAGACCTCACGCAGCATATTGATATATATATATATATATACCCCCATTAAAGACCAGCAGACCTCATGCAGCATATTGATAATATATATACCCCATTAAAGACCAGCAGACCTCACGCAGCATATTGATATATATATATATATACCCTATTAAAGACCAGCAGACCTCATGCAGCATATTGTTATATATATACCCCATTAAAGACCAGCAGACCTCACGCAGCATATTGATATATATATACCCCATTAAAGACCAGCAGACCTCACGCAGCATATTGATATATATATATATACCCTATTAAAGACCAGCAGACCTCATGCAGCATATTGATATATATATACCCCATTAAAGACCAGCAGACCTCACGCAGCACGCGGATTCATCCGCACGCCTGCGCAGTTTGCTCTGCCTCTGTATTTATTCACGCGGCCCGGCACGTGATTGCAGGGCCCGTGTGACTTGCTGCGAGAGGTCAGGGTGCACAAACATGACCGCGGTCGGCCTCATGCACAACGGCCAGACAGGCGGTCGCCATGTTGGCTGCCTTTCCGGATCCAGCGCCTGCCAGCCTTACATTGTGTGTGATGTCTGTGAGAGAATGCCCGAACAGCGGCAGTTTATTGCATGCGCGGTCCGACTCCGGGCTCCCCATAATCTGGGATGCAGATGGAGGCTGTGTGGCACCCCTCCCCATCGCTGGCACACCTGGTACCCGGTGCGTACCGCCCCCCTCGCCCCCACCTAAGTACACCACTGGTTCAGTATCTTCATTCGTCAGGTTTATTCAGGCGAATCCCATAGGATTCAATGTTAAAAATATTCCTGTTTTAATGCAATATCTAATAAACCGTTTATTATTTTAATCTGCAGAAAAAAGTCTCTTTATTTATAGATTTTTAGGAAGTTTTAGGCATTCTTCGGGATTTTTTCAGCAAAATTTGTTTTATTTGTTTTTTAATAGCGTTTGTTCTTTTTTCTGTAACAGCCCTTTTTATTATCATTCATTGGATCTTATATGGAAATTCCAGACATTTTCATTCAGTAGTTTTTTTTGCAAACAGCGTTTCAATTTTGACACTTTCAATCGTATTTTTTTTTTTTTTTACCGCGTTCGTCAGCTTGTCGGCTTTTTCCAGCGGCTGGTCTTTTTTAATTCAAAAGGTTTTAATTTTGCAAATCAATCAGCAGTACAACAAATACGAAGAAAGTATAGTCACGCAGGGCCAAAGTAAGGAAAGGTCACTTCAATAATGCCAACCTCTAGAAGGTACAAAAGAAAGGACAGTAGGGAGGGGGAGGGATAGTACACATACCACAGACTGGCCGATGGCAACCCCAAAAACAAAAAGTGGGAAGGGGTCGGGACAGACGGCATAAGCCACATCTGTGACGTTCCTGGCTCGCTCCCTAGGGAGGCCATGGAAGGACAATGTCACCGGGCCCGGAAGCCCGAGGGCTAAGTATGGCAAACAGAGCCGCGGTGAGTGCCACAGTGGCGTGCCTCGAAGCTACCCGAAAAATGCCGCCAGTGAAAAAAACAAGCGGGGGGTATACCATCGGAAGCAGGGCAAGGTAACAGCAGAACACAGAAAATGAGGTCGTAAAGGGGGGAGGTGCCTCAGGAAGAAGCAGCAAAATGTAGAAAAACAGGTGGGGGGGTTATAGCAAAAGTCATCAAAAATAAATATATAAAACCAAAAGGTCTCAAAAAAAGTCTCAAAAGCCAAACATATGTGACACAAAATCACATTAGAAATCTCAGCTAAGGACTAACATATGTCCAGAAAAATTGAACATAGTCCGCAGTACTAGAAAATAAATTCAAACAGTGGATTAATAAAGGCTCGACGGGGGAAAACGCTCAAGAAAATAATGAAAACACTGCATTGGTACATCAGCCTGCATTCCGGAATGGGAATTCTTGCGATACCGGTAGGGCACCCCAGGAGAGGCCGCCACACACCGGACCAGAGTCCTCCTCCCCCAACAGCGCCAAGCAGGCATCAAGGTTTGAAATCATACTCATCTGCCGGGAGGGGGGAGGGGGAACACCCCGGAGCCGAGCTTCATCCACCGCTTCCACCACGCAGCCATCCATAGCTGCCATGAGATGGGGGTCCTCCATCCCAACGGCGCGCAGAGGTGCCCGCCTGGCAGTAGTCTCCTCTGGAAAGTGAGGGAGCCATGGGACCGAGGTCTGGCAAGACCTGTAAGGGCAGAGGCTATGACCCCTGTGTAGTGTTGTGCATATGGAACGCAATGACAAGCCGAAAAAGGAGACCAGGAGATGTATATGAGCAGTTGAGTATTTACTGAGATGAAACAAAATATAAGTCCAGAACAAAAGACTATAACGCCAAAGGTCTCCTTGGCAAGAATAAAGTCCAGAACTGGGAATTGTGAGTAAGGGTCTTCAGATTTAAATGGGGCACAATGTAAGTCCAGAATGAAGGATTGTAGAACAGGATAACATGGGCTGTGGTCTTTGAGACGAACCGGGGTAGAGGAGATGGAGCTGGTACCGTGGACGTGGAAGCAAGCCTGGAATTGGAGCTGGTACCGTGGACGTGGAAGCAAGCCTGAAGATGGAACTGGTACCGTGGACGTGGAAGCAAGCCTGGAGATGGAGCTGGTACCATGGAAGCAAGTCTGGAGATGGAGTTGGTACCATGGACGTGGAAGCAAGCCTGGAGATGGAGCTGGTACCGTGGGAGCAAGCCTGGAGATGGAGCTGGTACCGTGGAAGCAAGCCTGGAGATGGAGTTGGTACCATGGAAACAAGCCTGGAGATGGAGCTGGTACCGTGGAAACAAGCCTGGAGATGGAGCTGGTACCTTGGGAGCAAGCCTGGAGATGAAGCTGGTACCGTGGACGTGGAAGCAAGCCTGGAGATAGAGCTGGTACCGTGGAAGCAAGCCTGGAGATAGAGCTGGTACCGTGGAAGCAAGCCTGGAGATAGAGCTGGTACCGTGGAAGCAAGCCTGGAGATGGAGCTGGTACCGTGGACGTGGAAACAAGCCTGGAGTTGGAGCTGGTACCGTGAAAGCAAGCCTGGAGATGGAGCTGGTACCGTGGACGTGGAAGCAATCTGGGGTAGAGGATCTGGAACTCAGGATTCACTTGGAACAGGAACTAAGAGGGAACACTGGATAACTGAAGTGGTGAACCACAGTATAACCTGGTTAATGAACTGAGAAAGGCGGCGGTTTAAATAGGGTTCAGAGGATAATAAGAACACCGTTCACCTGTGACTCGTAGGTGGAGATGGGATACCTGAGTACTTGATAGATTAATTGGTGGCATTCGAGGATCTCCAGTGCAGGTGTCATGTAGTACCCGTAAGCTACCAGCAGAGGGCGCCAGAGTATCAAGTTCGTTTTCTAGGAAGGCATGCGATCGCGCGCTTCCGGCATTCGGATCCTGGCAATGGCGTGGGGTGGACCTCGAGCTCTCTCCTGCTTGCAGGCAGAGAGCGTGGAGCGACGTGCCACGAGGGACTTCAGGTGTGTACTGCAGGTGTCCCAACATGGCGGCCTAGAGCGGGGCATGACAGGACCCCCCACCAAGGCGCGACCCCTGGGTGCGCCCAGCGGACGGCTTGGAAGGATAACGGAGATGAAAGGCACGAACCTTCGCAGGGGCATGGATGTTGGCACTTGGTTCCCAAGATCGTTCTTCAGGACCGTATCCCTTCCAGTGTACCAAATACTCCAACCTGCCGTAACGGAGTCTTGAGTCCAGAATGCATGAGATCTCGTATTCCTCTTCTCCAGATATGGACACAGGAGCAGGCGGTTTGGTATTCCGACCAGGGAAAGGATTCTCTTGCCAGGGTTTCAGGAGAGACACATGGAAGACAGGATGGATTCTGTAGGAAGGAGGAAGAGTTAAACGGGCAGTCACGGAGTTAACCATTCTGAGGACCGGGAATGGGCCGATGTAGTGAGGACTCAGTTTCTTCGAAGAGTACCAAGTTCGTTTTCTAGGAAGACATGCGATCGCGCGTGCACGCTTCCGGCATTCGGATCCTGGCGGCGGCGTGGGGTGGACCTCGAGCTCTCTCCTGCTTGCGGGCAGAGAGCGTGGAGCGACGCGCCACGAGGGACTTCAGGTGAGTACTGCAGGTGTCCCAACATGGCGGCCGGGGCCGAGAGCGGAGCATGACAAGACCGCAGGGTAGGCCTCAAAATGGCTACCTGCCTCATGTCACTGTGGACGATGAATTTGTCTGAACTCTCTGCCTGGCTCCAGAGAGGGGCAATCTGGGCTCCAGAGCCTGCACACTCGATGGCCAGCTGGTCTGGGGACTCAAAGCAGGCAGTCCACAATATGGGGACGCCCCAATAGCCCCCTTAACAAGTAACAGTCAGAGCTGCAGTTACATGCGTCCTCTCCCCTTCACAGCCGGCTACACCCCCCCAGCGGCTGGTCTTATCGCCTGACAACCTACTAACAGATCACCTTGTCCACGGGAGTCCTGGTATAAGGGTGTTTAGCGCACGCTGGGGAAACACTATAGTGGTTATTCACAGAGAACCAAAATGTTGCCGACATTTCGGTGCTCACTTGTTCCCTGCACTTTGGGGAATCAAATTTTCTCACGCTGTGGTGAATTCTGCATTCGGTTCCGATCCGATCATTTCAGCGGTCTTGCGTCTTTTTTATTCTCTAAGGCCAGGGTCAGACGAACGCATTTCTGACGGCCAGCGTCAAAACGTACGTCGTTGCGTGCGAACGCATTTTTTCACGGAATACGCTTAAGCGGGCAGATGATGCGCAATTCTGGACGTATTTCATGACGGAGCTGTAAAAAAAAGAGAAAAATCCGATGAATCTAATCAATTGATAAATGTAAAAATAAGGGTAAGGGTATAAAAAGCCATTTTGGAGATGGAGGCGTTTTCCAAAGATGGATCCTGCACATGTCTTTGTGTTTGCTGCGATGGGGTACCTGTACCTCAAGAGGAAGAGAAAGCGGCGAACCTGGGTTCATGAAATCAACGCTGCCAGACCCACGCATGGACACTTTGTGACGCTGTACAGGCCACTGCGAGAGAGGGACCCCGTGAAGTTTTTCAACTACATGCGGATGTCCATCGCCTCCTTTGATGAACTGTTGTTGCGGGTACGCGAGCCACTGACCAAGAGGGACACCTTAATGCGGGCCGCCATACCACCGGAGGAGATGCTGGTCATCACTTTGCGGTACGTACTGTCAAACACCTGCATACATGACATCGCTGCCAGTCACCTGACATGAGTGCATCATGTCTGTAGTCACATGCCCACTGTCACACGCATACACACACACACACACAGGCATCACATCACACGTACATAATCATAAATGACTCCGACAACAATGTAGACCAAAATAATAATATAATATGAAACATGAAATAAAATAACAGTAATATATTCGGGACATATATTAAAGATTGTAAACTGAAGGTCAGGATATATAAAACATTAAACCAAATAATACATGACAAACAAAAATAAAACATATTCATGACCTGTATCACAGATCATGATACCGCCGAGCATCTGGGTCATGAGGGCCGGTGGTGTGGCTAGAGCTGGACCCCGACTCTGTGTGTGGCCTGGCTCCAGGGGGCATGGCTGGGTGGGTGGACAGCACCTGACTGGGGAGGGAAGATCCACTGGCATTGGTGGATTGTGGCACAGCATGGTAGGCGGCTGCGTGATGGGGACGGGAAAGTATGTCCTCCAATATTGCCAGAGATCTGTGCCGGTACTCCATCTTCTCCGCCTCGCTCATCTTGTTGAGGAGGAGCATACAGGCATTAAAGAACGACATGTCCACGGAGTCCGCAAGCATGCAGCGTTGGTGTGGATGGTTGGTTTGAGCCTCCATGAAGGTAACCATGGCCTGCTCCAGGTCTGTAGCTGGTGCCCTTCTCCTCTGTGCAGGTCTGGTGCTGACTGTTGTTGCGGTACCTGCCACCTGTTGTGTCTCCGAATCCTCCTCTAGTTGGGACTCTGCAACACCCTGGTTCTCCTCCTCCTGGCAGCTGGCAGAACCTCCTGGCACCATGTGTTGTACCTGTGTGCCGGAGGTCGATGGCTGGTCCATGCTGCTGACGCTACTGCGCGGCTCCTGGGTCCTTCGGAGGAACGACAGTTGCTCAGCATAGATGTATCCACGGACCTTTTTCCCACCAGCTCCAGAGCGCGCAGCCATGGCTTGCTTCTTCTGCACCCGCGTGTAGTTGTCGCGTACTGTGCGCCATTTGTTCATCGCCTCTTGTGCTGCAAAACATGATGAGTGTGACATTAGCTTGTGTTCATGGTATGTGATCATATTCAAACAGTTTTGTTTTGTCTTCTAGGTATCTCGCTAGTGGATGCAGTTTGAAGGATCTGCATTATAACTTCCGCGTTGGCAGATCAACAGCTGGTGAGATCGTCCGCAAGGTGTGCCAAACCATATGGGAAACCATGAAGGACCAATGTTTGCCAAAAACGACACACAAGGCATGTCTAGAAATTGCAGCAGGATTCTGGGAGAGAGCCAACTTTCCAAACTGCCTGGGAGCCGTGGATGGCAAACATGTCCGCATAGTGAAGCCACCGCACAGTGGCTCACTGTATCAGAATTATAAACATTACTTTTCTATGGGCCTACTGGCGGTGTCAGATGCCAACTATAATTTTGTGTATGTGGATGTCGGTTCATACGGCAAAGACTCTGACTCCACACTGTTCAGGAACTCCACACTGTGGAATGAAATTGAGAGTGGGACCCTGAACATCCCCAGAGCCGCACCATTGCCTGGCAGTGACGTGGCAGTCCCCTATGCCTTCGTGGGTGATGAAGCATTCGGACTATCCACACACCTCCTACGGCCCTACTCAGGGACACACCTGAATGTGAAGAAGCGGGTGTTTAATTATAGGCTGTCGCGGGCGAGACGGTATGTCGAGTGTACCTTTGGCATACTGACCAACAAGTGGAGGATTTTACATAGACCGCTGGATGTACAGGTTGATTTCTGAGTGAACATTGTGAAATGCTGTTGCATTCTACATAACTATGTGCGGGCCAGGGATGGTTTTAATTTTGACGATACCCTCACAGTTGTCGGTCTTGAGGATGATGTGAACGATGACATCATAGCGGTGAATAGATACAGCAACAGGTATCGCGATGCTCTATCTAATTATTTGACCAGTGATGCAGGTGAGGTGCCCTGGCAGCTGGGGAGCATTTGAGATTTCACCTCTAGGATTACATATTTTTATTTATTGTTATTATTGTGATTTACAGGTATGGGATTATGAATTAAATAATCTTATACTCACTCTGGATGTGCTGTTCTTTCTCGGACCACGTATCGTACTCCGGGTACACCACACGGGACACCACGACCCATGCGCTGGCCTTCTTCACTTTATCCTTGTACCGGTCGCAGGCCGTGTCCCAGATCTCGGGATGCTCACCCACAGCGCTGATCAGCCTCTCCACGTCCATCTCTGGTCCAGCAGCCATGTTCGACGGTCGCAGGTACGCTCCAACAAACTGCAGGAAACTTTGGCTGTTTGGACGTGATGTACGCCGCACAATAGCAGCGTCTGACGTCTCCTAATCACGCACACACGCTGCTATGCGGCCGCAGCGCACTCTGTACGTCTGTACTAGCGGTATCACGTTGTGCGTAAAATGCGTTCATTTGCCGGTTGCGTGGCGTGGGCGCACTTTTGTACGCACGTACTGCGTATATTGGCCGTCATTGGCCGTCATGTGCTGCTACTTCGGCCGTGATTTAGTGCGCCTGCACGCGCGTTCGAACTGCACCAGTCTGACCCTAGCCTAAAACCATGCAGAAAATATCAGATCTGTTAATCTGCTGCAAACCCGCCGAACACATCCCGGAAAAAGCTGACAATCCGCCGAACACAGAGACCACCAGTGGCCTGAAAAAGCCGATGAACGGGGGGAAAAAAACGATTGAAAGTGTCAAATTTGAAACGCTATTTGCGGAAAAACTACGGAATGAAAATGTCCGAAATTTACATATAAGATTCTATGAATGATAATAAAAAGGTCTGTTACAGCAAAAAAGAAACCATCAGGGAAACAAAGTTTTGCCGGAAAAATCCCCAAAAAACCTATAATTAAAGCGACTTTTTACTGCAGAATAAAATAATAATCGGTTTATTAGATATTGAATAAAAACGAGAATATTTTTAACATTGAAACCTATGGGATTCGCCTGATTAAACCTGCTGAATGAAAACACCGAACAGCAGGGCATTTGTTACGGTTGACCCCTCAGGAGCCAAAGGGGGGTCTTTTGTGCTGTGTGTTTTTGTTAGCCCTTTAGGCAGGTATGTGTCTTTCTGCATTATGCAGAACCCTGGACACAGAATACAATAGAACCAGACAAAACAGGACAGTATACACACACGAGAGAAAGGCCCTAAACCAGGGTAAGGTCCTTGGATGGTCTTCTGTCTATACAGAGTGGGAAATATACACAATGAAATAACAGGGTTAAACCAGACTTGACAGAAAGGAATATCTAGCAACAACGGTCCTAACTAGAAAGAGATCCTTGAGGTCTCTGTATCTCTGTAATCCAAAACAATAAGCTGCTGCACTAGATACACAAATACAGAAAACATGAACTAGAAACCCCAATAAGCAGTACCAGGGATATATATCGCAAGAAAATACAAAATGCAGGAACACAGCAAAGAAGATCTATATTGGATCAAGGAACTAGTGCACTGTTGGCCATTTAACCCTTTCGCTGCTGAGGCATTTCACACGTTTGTGCTGAGCTAATTTTTACCAGTTTCGCTCATCATGTTTAACCGCGTTTTGAAGCCTTGTTTTAACCCTTTCGCTGCTGAGGCTTTTCCCGCCCCTGTGCTGAGGTCATTTTTTACCTGTTTTGCGCATCATGTTTAAACGTGTTTTGAAGGCTTATTTTAGTATATGACATCGACATATTATATATCGTTCTTTCCGTCAGACTCGGTAGATTCATAATATGTCATTATTATATGTATACGTTATGTCATGTTTGTATATTATAACAAAAAATGCAATAAAATATGTATTTTCAATAATTTACAGCGTGTAAAGTGTTTTTTTCCACATTTTAACATGCGAGCAATTGCGGATATATTTTGTATGGGGTGCGCTTGTTAAAAAAATTAGAGATGGGGTCTCGTTACATTTTTTTTTGGGGAAAATGACACCATTTTTAACAAACGCACCGCATACAAAAATCGTTAATGCAGCATCATTGTTCACATTATAATTGAAATGGGAACAATATTGCTGCATTAACAAAACAAAAAAAAAAAAAAAAAGTGTTTATTTTTTTTTATTATTTTTTTTTTTTAATTTTTTTTTTTTTTTTTTTTTCTTTTTTTTTTTTTTTTTACAATTTTTTTTACTTTCATGTTTGGTATCGTTGGAACGGCCATGCTCTGGCCGATCCAACGATATCAAAATTTAACCCCTAACTGCCACGGATCGGGAGATAGGGAGTTCATTGGAACTCCCTATCTCCACACTTCGTGGCAGTTAGGGGTTAATGCTAGGACTGGCGTCATCGTGCTGCGCACGATGACGCCAGTCCTCTGGGGGAGTTCCCGGAAGCTTGGCCGACATCCAAGATGTCGGCCAGCTCCCGGGAAGGATCGCAAATCGGCGCTTTTCAGCGCCGATTTGCGATCCAGCTCCCCAGGGGTTAATGCCAGGCATCATTTGGAAGGGCAGGCTGTGCCCTTCCAAATGATGCCTGGGTTAAGCCCCTGTGAGCCGCCGATCGGGAGGGAGAGAGGTCCGAAGGACCTCCCCCCCTCCCTTTCAGGCGCCTCCTCCGCACATGCGGGGGGGGCGCCTGAATTATGTGTCATCGCGGGGGCGCGATGACACATAATAATGGCGGCCACTGCTCCGGATGCCGGGCTGACATCCAGGATGTCAGCCCGCACCGGAGGGGCCAGCGATCGGCCGGTACCCGCCGAACGCTGACCCCAATGCGAGGACGCGCTCAGCGCGTCCTCCGCATACCAGGGGGAATGCTGAGGACGCGCTGAGCGCGTCCTTAGCATTCAAGTGGTTAATATATGACCCAGACATATTGCACATATTGCACTTCAGGGCGATTCAGCGATTCTAGTTCGCCGACCCTGCGGTGTATTCAGCAAGCACCGCAGAGTTCCCATAGTGCAGGGAATACACACCGCAAACCCGCCAAACACTCACCAAACACTCACCAAAACCCGCAGAAACTGCTGCAAAAAGCACGCCAAACACGGCGGAAAAATCCAAGGAGCCGCTGATCACAGCGCAGAGAGCAGCCGCTGGGAAAAGCTGACACGCTGACGAATGGGGTGGAAAAAAAACAACCAGTACGCTCGAAAGTGTCGAAATTGAAACGCTGTTTGCAAAAAAACTACTGAACGAAAAAGTCTGGAATTTACATATAACATCCAATGAATGATAATTAAAAAGTCTGTTACAGAAAAAAGAAAAAAACGTTTAAAAAAAAACAGAAATAAAAGTTTGCCAAAAAAAATCCTGAAAAATGCCAAAAAGATCCTAAAAAATCAATAAATAAAAAGACTTTTTGCTGCAGATTAAAATAATAAACGGTTTATTAGATATTGAATTAAAACAGGAATATTTTTAACATTAAAGCCTATAGGATTTGCTTGAATAAACCTGCCGAATGAAACCCCGAAAAGCAGGGCATTTTGGCAACTTTTCACTGCTGTTCGGTGTCTGTAAATAGATTAACCGTTGCTTCTCTATGGGGGATTTCACTGCTGCCGAACGGGCGCCGTACATGCAGGCAATTTGCCAAAATTTGGCTAATTGCCTGCTCTCTGAATAGCCGAATGGCCCCGAAATGACACCGTACATTGAATGTCAATGTCCGGTTACATTTCGGTGACATTTCGGACCTGTCTGAATAACCCCTAGATTGTCCTTAATTTTGCCTTAAAATAATTGGGCAGGTCCTGTTGACAGACTCTGCCCAATTATATATATATTTAAAATTTATTTTAGGGTGATTTTATTTGACTTTTCTCACTCAGTGCCCGCTCTTCCTCCTCTGGAGCTCTGAGACTCCTGAACCCAGAAGTCCTTAGTCCATGAGGATTTCCTGTACAAATTGTGCAACGCAATGGGACCTGCAAACTTTACATACGCGAGTTCCATAGCACCCGCGCAGAATGATGAATCGTAGCTGCTCTCATGCGCAGAGGCGATCCATCACAGCCTCTTGGAGACCAATCTGTCACATGATTGGTCTCAAAGATAGTGACGTTGGCAGCTTCCTATTAACCAAACTAGTAACCGGCAGCCGGGAAATTCTAATTCCCCGGCTGCTGGTTATGCTGGGTGGGGTGGAAGAAATGCGTTCACTTCACTCAGTTTTTTTACCAGTTCGGCCGGACTGGGAGGAGGGGGAGGCACATCCTGACCATCTCAAAAAGATAAAGTCACGCTGTGTAGAGTGTTCCTTAAACACTGTGAATGTATGCTGCTTGAAACACAAGTAAAACATGAACATTTCAAACATTCCTTTTGCAAATGATATCAGATATTTTGTGTCAATAAACACTGAGACTTATCTGATTTATGGTAATAATAATCTGTTTTAGGGCTGCTCACTGTTTGCTCTGAATATTTAACAGTTTAATCATAATGGCCGTCTCAGGTGATATTACTGTGGATTTCTGAGACTCTATCAGGGTTATACAGAGAGAGGTGAAACTCAGGAGAATGACTGGAGAAGTGAAAAATCTAGGTCAAAATAGGCTAACCAGAACATTTCTCCCATTTATCTCACTTTCCAAATCGGCTATTTGGTCTAGATTGTTCTGTGCTTCTGCCATTCTCCTGGTTTTCACCTCTATCTGAATGACCCTGTATGCAAAATTCTTATAACTTGTCATATGTAAAAATGACCACTAGAGGTCAGTCTATGCCAACCTTTGTAGTAATTAGAACTCCTCATATCGGTTGACTTGGCTTCTTTCAGGTTTATTCAGAGAGCAGCGAAATGTCACCGACATACCAGTGCTCTCAGATTCGCCGCACTTCCGCAAGTTCGATTCACTGCCCCTGCGGTGAATTCAGCATCCACAGCACGGTCCCCGAAGTGCAGTGAATCGGTTGCCGAACAAAGCGAAACACCGCTGCCACCAACCTGCCGGACTGACAACCGCAAACATGCCGGACAGCTGCAAAATGCAGCCGGCGAGCAGCTGAGCACAACGCCGACCAGAGAGATAGAAAAAGCAGACAAGCTGCCGACGGGTGATTTTTTTTTAAATAAAACGATTGAAAGTGACAATATTGAAACGCTATTTGAAAATAAACTACTGGATGAAAATGTCTGGATTTACATATAAGATCATATGAATATTAATAAAAAGGTCTGTTACAGAAAAAAAATGCTATTAAAAAAAAGGCTATTTAACCTCTTCCCTGCTGAGGCATTTCACGTCTGTGTGTTGAGCTCATTTTTACCACTTTTGCTCATCATGTTTAGACGCGTTTAGAAGGCACATTTTATTATATGACCTTGAAATATTATCAGGGTTATTAAAGAGATCCGAATGGCTGGAGAAGGTAACCGAAAGCTGAAATTCAACGTTCGGTTACCTTTCTTGGCCATTCGGCTATCCAGAGAGCAGGCAGTTCGCCAAATCCTGGTGAATTGCCTGCACATACGGTGCCTGTTCGGTGCCTGTTCGAGGTCAGTGAAATCCCCATGAAAAAGCACTGCTTCGGCTATTCAGAGAACACAAACCAGCAGTGAAAGGTTCCCCTAATGCCCTGCCATTCGGTGGTTTAATTCGGCAGGTTTATTCAGGAGAATCCCATAGGCTTCAATGTTAAAAATATTCCCGTTTTAATTCAATATCTAATAAACCGTTCATTATAAAATTCTGCAGTAAAGAGTCTCTTTATTTATAGATTTTTTAGGATATTTTAAGCATTTTAAGCAATCCCTGCCTTATAACAGTTTCATAATACACGGGAATAGAACTCAATAATCACAAACATAAGGTGCAAATTCCGAGTGTCTATTGTAGAGACAAAGAATATATAGCAAGTAGATTACATACCGTACTGTGGCACTTTTCTGCCAATCATACGGAATATAGAGAACGGAGACATGGATTTTAATACAGAGGTAATCACATACAAGGCAATTATAAATCTCCATTAGTGTCACATCACAGAATCCCCAGAAATGAGGTAAAATCCAGTAAAAGAAAATTAACGAGTCACTAGAGTTTCAGACACATATCCTTGAGGTTGGCTCAGCTTTGCATAGAGATTTGTATTTTTAACTTCTTCAAGGGGCCTACTTTAAGTTCCTGCCAACTTCTGTGCATTCTCTTTACTAGAGATAAGAGGGTAGGATATTTTAACCCTTTCACATACAGGGTTATTCAAAGAAATCCGAAAGGCTGCCAAAAGGGAACAGAACAGTGAAATTCAGTGTACGGTTACCTTTCTTGGCCATTCGGCTACTCAGAGAGCAGGCAGTTCACCAAATCCTGGTGAATTGCCTGCACATACGGTGCCTGTTCGGTGCCTGTTCGAGGGCAGTGAAATCCCCATAGAGAAGCAATGCTTTGTCTATTCAGAGAACACAAACCAGCAGTGAAAAGTTGCTGAATTGCCTTGCCATTCGGTGGTTTCATTCGTCAGGTTTATTCAGGAGAATCCCATAGGCTTCAATGTTAAAAATATTCCCGTTTTAATTCAATATCTAATAAACCGTTCATTATAAAATTCTGCAGTAAAGAGTCTCTTTATTTATAGATTTTTTAGGATCTTTTAGGCATTTTTCTGGATTTTTTTTTTAAAAAAGTACGATTTTTTTCTTTGTTTGTTTTTTAAGTTTACTTCTTTTTTCTGTAACAGCCCTCTTTATTATCATTCATTGGATTTTATATGTAAATTTCAGACATTTTCGCTCAGTAGTTTCTTTCCAGAGTTTCACTTTTCAAACATTCACACAAACTGTTTTCCTAATTTATTCACTGCCTTCGTCTGCGGTGTCGGCTTTTTCCGGAGGCTGCTCTGCGGGTGATCGGCTCCTGCTCGGGTTTTTCCGTGGTTTTCGGCAGGTTAATCCAGATGTTTTTGCGGGTTTCGGCGTGCATTCGCCGGGTTTTGCGGTTAGTTTTCGTCGGGTTTGCGGCAGCTTTTCCCTGCAATTCGGGGACCCTGTGGTGCTTGCTGAATACACCGCAGGGTCGCCAAATGGGATTGCTGAATCGGCCCAAATTGAAGAGAATGAAAAGTCACCGAACATGCGGTGACTTTTCGATTCTCTTTGAATAACCCTGTATATATATTTTTTTCGGCAGACTCAGCAGATTCATAATATATCATTTTTATATGTAATACGTCATGTCCTGCCTGAATAGTATAACAACAAACGCAATAAAATTAGATTTTTTTTCACATTTTATCACATGAGCGTTTGCGGTTATGTCTTCTATGGGGTGCGCTTGTACAAAAATTAGAATGGGAACTCGTTACATTTTTTGGGGGGAATTAGGTGATATTTTGCAAACGCACCCCATAGAAAAAAATCATTAGTGCAGCATCATTGTTCACATTATAATTGAAATGGGAACACGATATTGCTGCATTAATAAAAACAACGCACAAAAAAAATCATTTTTTAATTTTTTTAAAAAATTTCTATTTATTTTTTACTCTGAACATGGTCATGTTTGGTATCATTCGAAAGGCCTTGCTCAGCCCCTTCAAATGACACCCCTAACGTTAAAGTAAGGGATCAGAAACGGCTTCATCCGGAAGCAAAACCTTCATGGTGGCTCTCTCCACCACCACTACTTTAACGGGGAAACGCATCGAATTGGCTGGCTGTATCTCCAAAGTCATCAACCATGTGCGATCCTTCTTAAACGTTTTTATTTATTTTGTAGCTGTTCTGCACTTATCCTCAAATGTGCTGCTGCAACTCAGGACCTCTGGCTATGAATTCTAAATTGTGACTCTTTGCGTTGTTATTGCAGGTATAGGGGGCGCCATAACCTGCTTAGCATTTTCCATTTCCTCATACAGCAAGGGACGGCTGGAAACATTGTTTCCCAGTTTGTAACAGATCTGTATACTGTATTATTTCCATTTGCTTTACCAAGCACAGCACAGCCTTGAGTTTTCCTTTCTGTCTTTCCTATATATTACGGACCCTCGAAGGCCCGTCGTTTCCTTTTCTGCTCGACAGATTAACTACTCTCTACATACTGGGGTGCTGTGCTAATGTGTATGTGCCTGATAGACAAGGGGCCTTATCCGTAACCCAATTCCATATATTTGCGTCTTGTCTTGTACTACCAGGATCTGTGGATACTTTTTATAGTACTCTATTAACAGTTAACTTTTAATCCTTGTTCATACCGATTTGTGTATAGGCCATTGCGTTCATCCTGCTGAGAATTTTCCTTTTACCTGCACGAAGGTACATCATACCACATTCACCTGGGTATGTTTATTTTCTTTCTGATTATTTTTTAGGGTTACCCCCTTTCCTCCTAGCTCAGGCACCCCTGTCTTTCTATTTGCATACTCCTCCTGAGCACTTATTTCTTTTGCTAATATCTAATAAACATTTATTCTTTTGATTTGCAGAAAAAGTCTCTTTATTATTTTGTAGGCATTTTTCGTGATTTTTTTAAGCAATTTTCCCCCCCTTCTATTTAAATAGGCATTTTTCGTCCAGTAGGGTTTTGCAAACATCTTTTAAAAATTGCTTTTTTTTTTTTACCTTTTCGTCAGCTTGTTGGCTTTTTCCAGTGGCTGGTCGGCTCTCTGTTCGGCGACTCATTGGCTTTTTTTCAAATGCGTTTGATGGTTTTGCGTTCGACATTTTTTCAGCGGCTTATCAGAACGATCCAATGGGTTTTTTCGTGTGTTTTTTTCATTCTATAAGGTGGTTTTGCGGCGGTTTTTCAGTTGTGCTCAGCGGATTTTCCCTGCACTTCGGGGTCCCTGCGGTGAATGCTGAATTCATTGCAGGGTTGAGGAATTTGATTCCCCGAAGTGTGCGGAACCTCCGGTGTAATTTCGGTGCTCTTTTGAATAGCCCTGTATATGTTTAAGGGGTGTATTTCTTGGAGTATTCTATTTAAACAAACACATATACCTGTTTACAAAACAAATAAAATATGTCCCATCTATCCCGCATGATTTACTTTGTTTCTGCTGTCTTTATTTTTTTAATTTTTTTGACAAGGCAAACAAATTACATTAATGTTCAAAGTTAGAGAAAAACCACTGATAAAACGTAATATGGATAAACGACACAGTCTGACATTCTGTGACAGCGCTCGATGAATATACAGACGACCGGCAATGCAACTCACGACCGGCAATGACTCTTTTATTGGAATTGGTACAAGGCCATCACATCGATTATCTCATATCTGGGTCATAAGGTCATAAAACCATAATATTCTGCAATATATTACTCTTTATCACCATGATAAAATAAAGACAAGGATAAGGTTGGAGCTTCTTTGTTACTCGTGTGTTAAATCCCATTCGATAACCATTCCTTCAAAGATAACTCGATACAGAGGCCAAACAAGTGGTGGTAACGGATACCGGTGTATGGAACACAGGATGGATACAGGATACTCCACGTCGAAATTCTAGTTATGACTCCATAGACAGGTAAGATCAATCAAGGAGAAACCTTACGATCAGCTTAGAGAGGTCCTAGGTTAAAGCTACACAATTATTCATCGGCCCTGTCATCCATGCCGAATATTCCCCAACCTCAAGCTGGGATTTTCTTTGGATATGTGGACATGCTGATTTATCTTTGTCATGACCCTCACCAGTTGCCCTCCAGCAATCCAGTAAAGGCCCGCAGTCACCGTGGCAAGAAAGGCAAACCCTGTGCTGCACCACCCTGAAAGCCTGGCAGCACCTTTCATATCCTGCCCTACTCAACTCCTAGCCTGTTCTCACAGCACTGCAGGTTCAACAGGTGCTTACATTGATTAAATGATTCCTGAGAAGGGTTTGATTCATTGGGGTTTTAGTTAGTGATCCGAAATTCAACTCAAAGTCAAATATCGAATCGATCCCAATTTACAATACATACAAGTACTACAGCAAACGACATTATGAAACGAATCAGATTTGTTTGACGGTTTGACTTGTGGTGCTGAATCTGTTGTCAGAACCACAGGCCAATAGACTGCTCAACATGTAACCCTAGCTTTGCCTTTAAACAGCAAGATTTTATGTATTGTTTTTTTATTTAGTGATCTGATATCAAGTTGAATTTCGGATATCAAATTGATCCCAAATTACAATGATTTTTTTAGTGGTCCGAGATACCAAATGAAATGAAATTATGAAACGAAATTCCAAAAATGAAATTATTTTGAAACGAAACAAAACAAAACAAAACACATTTTCAGCCTTGCATACCTCTATTATTCATTACCTGTTTTCTATATAAACATGTTGCTGTATGGAGATCATTGGGAGCGTCACACTGAGGAAGGGACCTTTTCCCTGACACGTTTGTGGATTTTCTGCCTCTCTATATTTAGTAAATTGGCTACACAAGTTGGCCAGCTTTCGGCAGCTCTGGTGGTTGTCATGTTTTTTGTATTGTTTATTGAAGTCTTTCCTCCTGCTTGAGGAGCACAGGGTTTTTTTCTCCACCGTGGCAGCACCATCTATTTGAGCACTTTTTACTTTTTCTCTTTTGGGTGCTACAGACACCTGACCCCGGGGTCCATTGTTCTATTATATTTGGGTAATACAGGGTTATTCAGAGAGCGGTGAAAAGCAGGAGAAAGACTGGAGAATGGAAAATTCTAGGTCAAAATAGCCAAACCAGAAAAATTCTCCCTTTCATCTCACTTTCCAAATCAGCTATTTTGACCTAGAATTTTTCATTCTCCAGTCATTCTCCTGCTTTTCACCGCTCTCTGAATAACCCTGTTTGTCTTGTGAAGTAGACATGCCTAGCCTTACCCCATGTGTAGCATGTAGGGGCAGGTAATACAAATGGGGGCAGGCCATTGAGCCCCCATGGCAGCGAGTGGGGGACTATTCAAAAAATATTATTATATCAATAGACATGTTCCTCCCCCCCATTGATTATTGCCCCCCCATACACACTTGATGCCCATGACTTTTTGGTGGTGGGGAACACAGGCACACCCTCCTCATGTTTATTAATTGCCCCCATCCATAATGAACATATATGGGCTATGGGTGGACATGCCGGTGGCTGCTCATTGCTTAGCTCAGGGCTGTCAAACTCACAGTCCCCCAGATATTGATGGTTAAAATTTCCAGAATTCTTTTGATACTATAAATGGCCAGAGAATCATGGGAGTTGTAGTTTCAGAAACACCTGGGGGGGGGGGAGTTTGACAGCCCTTACTTAGAAGCTGTGCCAGAGCTGAATTAAAGGGTTTTGTAGCAAATGAATGAAACATTCTGGATTATCACTGCAGATACTGTATCATTTATCAGTATTGTTTATCTTTTAGATTTATCAGCATCTCAGAATATCAGGGTCAGTCCGTTCTCATTATTTAATTGCTTCGGTTCCATTCAGAATATACATTTTCCTTTCATTTTCATTTTTTTTTATTATATGTTTTTCCCACCCCTTTCTCTATAAAAATTCTTCTTTTATCGCCGCTAGTAATTTGTAAATGCTTTGCGAGGGCCAGGAATTATAGAAAGAAATTCCGTGTGTTTATGGATAGTAAACGTGTGTGTGGGATCATCGACACGTAAACATTTCTCTTTATAAGAAGAAAAGTGCGGAATCTTGAGTTTCCTTATTGCTCTGGGGTTAAAGTTTCATCCTGATGGTTTATGACACTCTTTATTATTTTTTTACCTTTCTTTTGCAGATTGTAAAGTTTAAGAAAAGAAATGAAATATTGTTGGAGCTTCTACACTTAGCAGTGAGTTGTAAGGGACTAAGGGGGTCATTCAGAAAGATTCGAAATGTCGCCGACATTTCGGTGCCTTTTCATTCCCTGCACTTCGGGGTGATTCAGCGATTCTAGTTCGCCGACCGTGCGGTGTATTCAGCAAGCACCGCAGGGTCCCCATAGTGCAGGAAATACAAACCACAAACCCGCCGAACACTCACCGCAAATCCGCCAAACACTCACCGAACACTCACCAAAACCCGCAGAAACTGCTGCAAAAAGCACGCCAAACACGGCGGAAAAATCCGAGGAGCCGCTGATCACAGCGCAGAGCAGCCGCCGGAAAAAGCCGACACGCTGACGAATGGGTTGAAAAAAACCAAAACCAGTATGTTTGAAAGTGTCAAAATTGAAACGCTGTTTGCAAAAAAACTACGGAACGAAAATTCCTGGAATTTACATATAAGATCCAATGAATGATAATAAAAAAGGCTGTTACAGAAAAAAAGAAAAAAATATAAAAAAAACCAAAAATAAAAGTTTGCCAAAAAAATCCTGAAAAATGCCTAAAAGATCCTAAAAAAATCTATCAATAAAGAGACTTTTTGCTGCAGATTAAAATAATAAACGGTTTATCAGATATTGAATTAAAACGGGAATATTTTTAACATTGAAGCCTATGGGATTTGCCTGAATAAATCTGTTGAATGAAACCACCGAACAGCAGTGCAACTTTTCACTGCTCTTCGGTGTCTGTGTCTTAACCATTGCTTCTCTATGGGGGATTTCACTACCCTCGAACAGGCACCATACTGGTTGGCAATTTGGCGAACTGCCTGCTCTCTGAATAACCGAATGGCCCAGAAATGTCACTGTACGATGAATTTCAGTGTCCAGTTACATTTCGGGGCCGGATCGACTCTCTCTGAATAACCCTGAAAGAGGACGCACAGCTCCAACGTTCACTCCTTGATACAATGACATTACCTCCTGCAAATAAAGCAAAGAAAATGTAACCACTTGTACCGACGCAGACAACAAGCAGCCCCAAAATATTCCCCATCATATAGTTACTGCTGATGATCTGCATACATAAAAAGTAGAGTATTTACACCTACCCCACCCCGCCATATACTGCCATAAGAACGCTCCATAAATCTTTATGAGGAATGTGAATGGCCCAATCTATGCACACCACCTACACACCATCAGACAGGTAACAACATGGGGGAAACACACAACACACCACCTATACAGACAATGAAACTGTAACACAAATGTTACCACACGCTAGATAAGAAAAGAATGGCCGCTTTCCCCTCTTCACCAAAAACTAACATTGCTGCCTCTATACTGTAGCCGTCTTAAAGTGCACCGCCACCTGTTACAACAAAGTATATATCAAAAATACACGTACCATAATTAATCCAGTAAACCTTTTTATTTTACAGCTTCCAGTGGACTTTTGTGAGTTTTTGTGGCTCCTAATCGGACTGCTCTTTCCCATGGAGGCGGCCATGTTTTTTGCTTCCTGTCTTTCTTGAGAGGTTATAGTTACAAGTTTGTGTAAAGTGCTAACAAGTTCCGTAGCACTGTACAATCGGAGGCAGTATCGCAAATATACATACAGGTTCAACGCATAGTACAGTAGGAGAAAGGACCCTGCTCAAGAGATTACAATCTAAGAGGATAGGGGTGACACACTAGGTGAGGGTGAATAGAGAATATGAAGTATCATGGCGCATGTGGACTGTGTGAGAAGTTGTAGTGGGAAATGAACAATGTGGAATCATGGAGTGAGTCGTTAGGCTTCTGTAAAGTAATGTGTTTTCAGAGACTTCTTGAGACGTGTTGTGATGTTGTGGGGGAGGGAGTTCCATAGATAGGGGGCAGCTCGGGAGAAGTCCTGAAGGCAGGAGTTGAGGGTGCGAGGAACTGATAGAATTAGATCATTGGCCGAGAGAAGTGTCGGGATGGGATGTACCGGCTAATAAGGGAGGAGATGTAGGCAGTGGTGCGGTTATGGAGAGCTTTGTATAGAGAGCAGTGTAAAGATTGACAGAGGGGTGAGGTGTGAGAGGTGCGGGAGGTGAGGTGTACGAGTCTGGCACAATCGTTCATTACAGACTGCAGAGGAAGAATCTGGGAACTCTTAAAGCCAGAGAGAAGGAGGTTACAATAGTCAAGGAAGGAGATAATAAGAGCTTGGATGAGCATTTTAGCAGAGTCCTCTAAAAAAACTTCCACACAATCACTAGGGTAAGCCAGGGGTTTGTGAGCAGATCTGTATACCCAATGACACAATACAATAATAAACCTTTATTCAAAGTATATTCAAGATTATAAATGGTTCATCAAAAAGAATAAACACAAAATAAATATATGAAACACATATAAAGTGAAAAATGACAAATTACTGGCACCACCGGAAGCATAATAGCAGGAGTAGGAATAAAACAATGATTCTAAGATGGAGAAGAGAGAAAATAGAGGCAAAAATCATACTGCCTGCCCGAAATACACCAATACCATTGTCATTGCCGGGAGTAAATAACAATAATCCCTCTCTATACCTTGTTAACTCTTGATAAAGCCTACATAAAGGCGAAACGCGTTGAGTGTCTAATTTTTTTAACTGTGGCTTGTTTTTTTTTTGGATCTGGCCATGGATTTAGATTGATTTCTTGGTATTCTTAAGCAGCAAGAATTGCCGAGACATAGAGAGGGTTTTTTACCAAAAACACAATCCTTTTAAGCTAGGGTCAGACGAATGTGATTTCTATGGACTGTGCGTCCGTGCAGTACAGACGTACGTTAGTACGGAAGACGCAGTAGTGGTCACACAGTCCGTTTTTTCACTCACGTATATTTTGATGGATGTAGCAGGGAAAATAAATTAAAAAGCAAAACCATTTTGTCCGTGAAAAATGCTGGACGTAAAAATGCAGTCCGTCTGACCACGTTCCATCACTCACACACAAAGCTATGCGGACGTTGCGGACGCAGCGCACTTTGTGCGGCCGTTCTAGGGGTTTTACGTTCTTGCCTAACGAGTCCGTTTGCTGCGGTCGTTGTGCGTCCGCAGTTCAGTGCGGACGTACTTCGTGTGTGGGACTCCATTGGCCTTTATTTCATGCTATCACGAACGTGAACGCTGCGCTCGTCTGACAGAAGTCTTAACAGTTAGTCTGGGAAACAAAACAATGAGAATTAAAACAAACAGAACTGCACAAACAAAAACCTAAAATATACAAAACAACACTGGAAAACCACCCTTATAGTTGGTCGGCCAGCCCCCTGCCCAAAAAACAGACATTCAAAGCACACACCTTTCCCTGTGTATATATTGTTGCAATGCGCAGGGCATTGTGGTAGAAGGAGTTTATTTTACCCTGTAAGTGTTGCAGGGCAATATCTGCTCTACTAGCCCCAGGATGTTATAGTATCGCAAATGGGATTCAGTTTGGGTCCTTGGGGTCCAGTGTTTGGAGGTTTGTGAATGCCGGAGCTCCACACCACAGTTCACACGCAGCACGGCAGCTGAAGAATCCAGTCCAGGAGTTCAGGATCCCTCGGACAGCTTCATACCTGTATGCGGGGAACAGAAGAGGGAGCCCTCCTTTAATTACATTTCCATGATACTCTGTCATGTAATCTAAAGAATAGCCAAGCATCATGGGAGATGTAGTTCCAATACATCTGTAGCGCCAAGGTTGCCGAACCCTGGTCTAGACAATGAATGATGGCAGGAATTTACATTAATGGAACAGATTGTGACGCAATGGCATGAGACGGACCTGTATCGAACCTGTATCAAGAAATAAATGCACCAATAGGAGAAAAAGGCGCCTGAATAATAGCACTGAACGTACAATAAGGAAATAAACGTCTTTTTATCTATACAGGCTCCTGTATTGTATTTTATAGAGCAATTAAAAATCCCCCGGATATGATTGGCCCTTTTCTGAAAATGTTACTCTGTGCAGCTTTGTAAATACACCTTTTAATTTGCATAAAAGTCTATAAAAAGCTCTTTTACCGTCATCTATAGTAAAAGTTATTGCATTTCTAAGTAGTTTTGTTGGAAGTATATGGTTGGAAGTATAAGGCAGGTAAATAAGTGGAAGCACAAAAGAAAACCCCTGCAGTAATAGTGATAGTCAATATCAAGCAAAATAAATGGGGGCAACCCTGGAACATGGATATAATAAAGGTTATAAGCAACTGCTTATTGTTATGCTGCCAGACTGAGCATTGTTTTCCAGCATGCTCCTGAGGATGCCAGTGTTAACCCCTTCACTGCTGAAGACGTGTGGGAGCTAGATGGGGCATGTTTGGCCTTTCCACATGGCCTTTCCAATGATAACAAACATGGCCATGTTCAAAGTAACAAAAAATTATATTAAAAAAAAAAAAAATTAAATAAAAAAAACTTTTTGTGTGTTTTTTTTTTAAAATGTAGCTTTTAGGTTTTAGGTTTTAGCTAAAAATCACGTAATTCTACCCTCACAAAAAAGTAATGGGTTCCCATTTCAATTTTTTTTAACAAGCGCACCCGATAGAATCTATAACCGCAAAGGCTCGCATGATAAAATGTGAAAAAAAATCACTTTACACGCTGTAGATGATTGAAAATTCACATTTTATTGCATTTTTTGTTCTAATATACTGGCAGGGCATGACGTATACGTATAAAATGATATATTATGAATCTGCCGAGTCTGCCGAATAAAGAATATATAATATGTCTGGGTCATATAATAAAACGTGACTTCAAATCGCATTTAAACATGATGAACGAAAACGATTAAAAATGAGCCTAGCACACAGAGGTTAAATGGCTCAGCAGAGAAGGGGTTAATGGCGAAACGCGTCAAGTGATGGATTGCTTAGTCCGATGCAGATTGTGTTTTTGATTTTAATATTGTTTTATTCTCTGTGGCTTGGTGTTAATTTTAGGGTGGGTTGGCTGGTAGCGCTCCCAGCATTGATTTTGGGGCCTCAACCTTTCCTCTACCTATTGCAATTTCACTTGCCGCTAATCCTATTGGGAACTCTCTCTATAGCAGCTTCTCTCTGTCCTATTGTACAGACTCACGAAGGCCTGTTTCTTCGCTTTGATAGGAGTTGACAGAAATTAGGTTGTTTGTATCCCATATGAGAGACTTACTGTATCTAGGTGCACCCAGTACCCTATATGGCATTTATTATTGGAGCCACAGATACTTTGTATCTATTCCTTGGTTCGTCTTTAGGTTGTTCTGTTTTTGTAGCTTCCAATAAAAGTTAAATTTTACTTACAAGCTCCTCTCTCAATCAATATCCTTAGTTCTATCTCAGTAGTTTTGTTACAGGTTTTGTGGATGAGTCACTGACATTAACCCATTAAAAGATCATCATTAACGGACAGTGTTAAAAAAATAGGGCAGATCTTGCTGCCAGCCTCTGTACATTTATTTTTGTTTTTTTTCTATTTTCAGGTGATTTTACTCCCCTTTTCTCCCTCACTGAACGCTGCTCCTCCACTTCAGCTCAGGGAATCCAGAACCCTGAAGTCCCTGAAGCTTTTCTGCTCAGTTTGTGCTCCTACACACTTTGTTATGGACAAGAATATGTATCTGCTTTAATAATATTCAAAGGCCTAGAAAAATGCTCATTTAAGTTTAATATGTCTTTAAAAGATGATTAATACAATTGTCTTTTTAGAGAGAATCAAAATGTATCTTGCGTAACTCCGCTGTTTCGACAGAATAAGCTAACCACAAAGTGATGAGGAGTCTTATTCCGGTATCAAGCCATCCTGTATCCTAGAACAGAACAGAACATCCACACACCCATGATGGAGAAAAACGGTTGACACTTGTCAATGACGCATGATACCTTGACCTTTAGAAATAGCTGATATTTGATTCTTATATAGTTAATAAAATAATCTGTATGTACACTATTTTATGCTGAAGTTAACCAAAATGTTAAGTTGACTCCCACTCGCGTACTCACCAAACGGCTATAAAACATGTATCGAAATCTAATAAAAGACGGAGAGATCACCGGTTTTGTCCAGAGAGGCTGCATAGACCCATTCGTTGTCTGTGTGATTTCTTTAAGTGCGCACCTTAACTTACCTGATTTCTCCACCGATTAGAACAGAGACTGGCATCCGAAGGAAGAGGATATTGTCCTCCATCACAACTTTACATACAGAAGTTCTGTAGCGCCTGCGCAGAACGAAGGATCGGAGCTGCACGTGCATGCACAGATCGGATCCATCGCTGCCTCTACGAGAACGCTCGCTACAGCGAATTCCCAACAGTTAAAGCCCACCAGTTTGTCTCATGACGGAGAAGCAGCATGAGCATATTTAGTTGTTTAGAAAGCAGCTTTTGGCTTCACTTGAGGTGCCCTGATGGGGCAGGTGATCTTACACTTCAATGGCCTTTCAAGTAAACCAAAGCCTCTGATTGTGTTTTGTTTCACATGGTGTTATAGGGGTAAGCAAGGATGACATCTTTTTCTTGTTATGTTTTATAATGCTGCTAATTCGCTTGTATTTCATGAATTGACAACTTAGTGAATACACAAATTAGCCAGAAATTGCACCCAACGGTAAAATTCTCAGTTAGGGGCAATTTGGGGCCAATTCAGAGGTCGGGGAATAACACCTTTATTGTTGTGTTTCATCAGACTAGAAAACACAAACAATTCAGATGTGTTGGGTCCTGGCACCAGAGCATTCCTTTATGTATTTTTGTGCGTTAAGTGCATTGTATGTACAGTGTGTTCTATTCCTTTGTTTTTATTTGCTCATTCAGTTGTAACTATCATTCATGTTAAGACTTATCTTGTCCATAGTTACAGGTCACATGTTATGCAGATGATTTCTATACAGGTATGTTGACACTCACCCAATAAAAGACGTTTACTAGTCAACTGATGTACGATGCGATTTTTACGTTCTATCACTTAACCAGCATCGTATATAAAAGGCAACACATGGATACATCTGTAAGTCATTCATTTTTCTGAAAGAGCTTCCGGTGGACACAATGCATTCTCTCCTGCTTGTTACCTGTTTAATAACAGCTCTGTCAGCTCCGGGTAAGTTTGATACATTTAACTGCGATATATTATGTGCGATGAGCAGGTTTGCACATTCTACATTCAATTATTGTACTTTATTTTATATAGTACCAACACATACTGTAGCGCTGATCAAGATATGTGAACAAGGGAGTGATACTGTCAGGGTGGCGTCCGTCGAGAGTCGGGTTGTGACCCATAAAGCGGGCAAAGAGCCCTATAGGTAGTGGTGCAAATAAACAAATGGTGCGACAGTAAATGAAATAGCACACTGATGGGCAGGACTCAATACAAATGGATATAGGAAGGGAAGGGGTTAAGGGAGGTCAGAAATAGCAGCAAACTGAAGAGGAAAACCAAAACTAATACAGCGGTCCAACGGTGGCTTCGTACAGTCAGAGGGGAAACAACAAAATCATTGACTGCTGTGTAGGACACAAGAGAACCAGAAAGGAAGGGGTTAAGGGTGGATGCCAAAATATATAGACACAGCAAAGATCCAAAAGGGGAACCAAAACTAGTACAATGGCCGAGTCAGATATACAAACTACAAAGGGGAAACAATGAACTCAGCACACTGCTGGGTTGAAACCAACATATACACACAGCAAGGAAGCTAAATTAAATCCTAAATGGAACGGTCCTTTAGGTGACCGCCAGTGGCGTAACTACCAGGGTTGCAGCGGTTGCACTTGCGACCGGGGTCCTGGCATTCCACCACTGGAGGGGGGCCCAGGAAGTGGTGACTCTTTAACCCTTTTTAACGACCAAGGGTTTTTAAAGTGAATGCAGTTATGACACACATACTGTAGCTTTACAAGGGTGATACAGTATGACTGGATGTGGAACCAATTCCAGAGAGAACCTACAATCTATAAAGGGACTTATGAATATATTGTGAGGTAGGGGAGTATATATATATCGTGAGACGTCATGCCCAAGACACGTGCCGATGAGCTGTTCTGGCCAGGATCAGAGCCTGAGATGGTACTCAGCATCATTACATATATTATACTATGAAAACCCCTCATGCAGGGGTCTAGCCCTAAAAAAAAATAAAAATAAATCAGTGTAGGAACTCACCATGATTTTTGACCCCTATTAACCATGGACATGCCACACCGCACTCACATTTTATATAAAGTTAAAAATATAAATACAGATTGGGATTTATGGAATCATTAGAATAACTGTAAAAAGGCATAGGTTTTTTGACACTTAAAGGAACACGATCGAAAAATGGAGGTCCTTTTCTTGCCCTTACATAATTGCTGACAGCTCCTGCCCAATTATTTATTTATTTTTGTTAATTTGAGTGATTCTACTCCCCTTTTGTCCCTCGCCGCACTGTGCTCCTCCTCTTCGGCTCAGGGAGTCCCGATCCCAGGAGTCCCTGAGGATTTTCTGTGCAATTTGCGCTTCCTACACTACTTGAGCACCATATTACGTATGCAAGTGATGTAGTGCTGTGCAGAACAATAGATCACATTCACAGATCCGATCCATCCCCTGCCTCTCAGAGACTGACCGCAAACATGATTGGTCTCACAGATAATGAGATTTATTTTTTTGAGAAAGTATGTTACCAGGAAGGATACATTGAGATTTCTCTCATTTTCAAGTATGTCCTGGGTGGCGAGTATGTACCGTTAGGTGTCTTGCCCAAGGACACTTACTGGAGAGGAGCTCTTGCCGGGATGCGAACATTGGCATGCTCTCTGCTTCTCAAAGTCAGTAGTAACCAAGCTAGTAACCGATAGCTGGGAAATTAAAATTCTGTGGCTGCTGGTGACGCTGGATGTGGTGAAAAAAAACTCCTCCACTTCACCCAGCTTATCTACCAGGTCAGGTGGTTAGGTGGGCGACAGTCCTCACATCCTGATCACTTCAAAAATATAAAGTGGTCAGTGGTCAGGAGAGTGTTACTTTCATAGGAAATATGTTTTTGCAACCAAAATAAATGTTATTCAGTGCATGGACCAAAAGGCAACTCCATTCCCCCAGAAAAAAATTGTGGTGGAACTGCATTCCAAAGCGTAACCCCCTGAACCTGATCCCTGCCCTCATCTGTAAAGTGATCACTTCAGATTTGTCTTCATTCTTTTCAAAACTCTGAGCAAATCTGGGTCAAATCGAGCCAGCACACATGGGAACGTGGCTCCTCCACTATCTTTATAGCAGGAACGGCATTCCTATTTTCCCCACAACCTGAAAAGCTTCAAGTTTTTAAGATTTAAGTCACAGATTTTTTTTAACACCACAATTAATGTATGTGTAGTAAGGCCACTCAGAAAAGCCCAGGAGTTGGGGGATGCATAAAAAGTCTCATTAACAATTGGTGCACTGTCCCCTTTTAGTAGAACAGCTTGCAGTGCCAAACAATAATAAACACAAAACTAGGCCTACTCCTTTCTTAGGAGGCTGACTAAACAGCAATCCCCTCATTACGGGCTACTGGAGCAGCTATCCTGTCCCCCAGGAGAAACAAACAAAACAATCCGTTTGAATCGTTGTACATAATCGTGTCAGCAAACTTTCTCTGCAGCTCTGATCTCCAATCATCAGCCTTGCACATGTGTCTGACTTCCCCTGTTCTCTTAGATCTACTATAAGGGATTATAAATTAGCTGCAGGTGTACCTGCTGCCAAGGAAAAGCTTAACCCTTTACCGACCTGGGAATATCGCATCAGTCTCCTGCTGATATATACAGAGTCCCTGACACAGTATGTTATGTAAGAAAATTATCAAAAAGGTTCCCTGACGCCCAAACTGGCTGCTGTCTCTACACATACTTAAGAATAGATCACATTACAGAGTGGACCAAGGGAAAAGATATAAATGTTGTCTTTGAAGGCAGACACCTGAAACAAAGAACACAATAGGCTTGTTCACCGATTTTTTTTTTCGGTTCGATTCAGTTTGGTTCGTTCGGATTTTGTAAATTTTTGTTTCGGCCGATTTTCGTTTCGGTTCGGTTCGTTTCGTTTTTCGTATCGACTTTTTTTTCGTGATTTCGGAAATTTTCGTGTTTTTCGGAACGTCTGTTCTCCTTGTTTCAAAGTGTCATATTCGTTTTGACATAAACTAATGTTTTTTCAGATACGCTAATTATACGATACGATAATTCTGCCGATATGATAATTCTGCCATTGAGATTTCTCATGTTTTACAAGAAGGATACATTGAGATTTCTCATGTTTTACAAGATGGATACATTGAGATTTCTCTGGTTTCCCGGGAAGGATACATTGAGATTTCTCATGTTTTCCAAGAAGGATACATTGAGATTTCTCTGGATTTCCTGGAAGGATACATTGAGATTTCTCATGTTTTACAAGAAGGATACATTGAGATTTCTCTGGTTTCCCGGGAAGGATACATTGAGATTTCTAGTTTTCCAGGAAGGATACATTGAGATGGGAATGATACAAAATTTAATTACAGAATCAGCGATATAAATACGATGTCCGAAATTACTGAAATGGAACCCAAATCAGGAATGGAACCGAAATCACAAATGGAACGAAAATGAATTTCGATTTTACACATTTCTAGTCCATTCGAAAATTCCGAAAAGATTTCGTTTCGGCACGAAAATTTGTTCGGCTTTGCTGTTTTCGGATCTGAAAATTTTTGGAAAATCGTCCGAATCCACGAATTGGGAAATTTCGTGAAAATTCCGAAATTCTGAAACCCGAAACGCCTGTCCCTAAAACACAAACACTATGCTTCTCTTCTTGTCCCTTCTTGATATCCTGCTTCTCGTCTTGTCCCACTTTTCTTATTCTGCTCCTCTTCTTCATTACCTTTTGTTTTTGTCCAGCTCCCCTTGTCCCGGTTCTCTTCTTCTTGTCTTGCATCTCTTCTACCTTTCCTGCTTTTGTTCTTGTCCCACTTCCCTTCTCTTCTTGTTGCCCTACTTATCTTCTCTTCTTGTTGTCGTGCTTCTCTTCTTCTTATCCTTCTCTTCTTCCTCTCCTGTTTCTCTTCTTCCTATTCTGCTTTTCTTCTTGTCCAGCTGCCCTTCTTCATGCCCACTTCTCTTCATGCTGTCCTGCTTCTCTTTCTCTTGCCTTGCTTTTCTTCTTATGGTCTCATTTACCTTCATCTTCTGTTTCTCTCCTTCGTGTCGCATTTCCCTTCTTGTTATCCTGCAAATCTTGTTATCCTGTTTCTTTTTTACTTGTCCCTCTTCTCTATCATATCAGACTTCCCTTCTTTATATCCTGCTTCTCTTCTTGCCCCACTTCTTCTTGTCCTGTTCTCAACTTATTGCACTGCATCTCTTTCTCTTGTCCAGCTTCTCTTCTTATTTACCTGCTTCCCTTTTTCTTGTCCAGCTCCCTTTCTTGATGTCCTGCTTCTCTTCCTCGTGCCATTCTTCTCTTCTTCTTTACCCGTTTCTTTTCTTCTCATCCTGTTTTTCTTCTTTTTATTTATTTATTTATTTATTATTTATAAAAGGATTTTACCAGGAAGGATACATTGAGATTTCTCTCGTTTTCAAGTATGTCCTGGGTTCGAGAACATTGATTGGTTACAGAAATACAAAATAGCAAAATGCAAGAAATTAACACAAAACCAAATATACAGATTAACAGAAAAATAAATATGGAGGAAATAAAGTCATTATGTTACATGTTTACAGGTGCATTCCGTATTGAGGTATGTTAATAGGGAAGTCTTAAGGGACTTTAGACTGGGGGAGATTTGACGGTGTCTGGGAGGTTATTCCATATTTGCGGTGCTCTGTAGGAAAATGAGGATCGAGCCATTTTCTTTTTGTATTGCGGTATTGCAAGTAAGGTGCTGGTCCTGGATCTGTGGTTATAGGATGAGGGAACTGCCGGGGAAGCAGCATATTCAGGTAGGGTGGTAGCTTCCCAGAAAAGCTCTTAAACACCAGGTTGGAAAGGTGGAGGGTGCGTCTAGAGTCCAGTGATGGCCAGTTTAGTTCTTTTAACATGTCACAATGGTGTGTCATGTAGTTACATTGTAGCACAAAGCGACAGAATGAGTTATACAATGTAGTAAGTTTCTGAAGGTGTGTTTGCGGGGCGGCTGCATACACTACATCTCCATATTCAATGGCTGGCATAAGCATTTGTTGTACAATCTGCTTTCTTACCGCGGGGCTCAGGCAGGATTTGTTTCTGTACAGGGCACCTAGTTTGGGGTAGAGTTTAGATGAGAGTTTTTCAATGTGGGGGCCAAAAGATAGATTTGGGTCTAACCACATACCTAGGTATTTGAGAGAAGTGACTGTGGTCAGCGTGCTATTTGATTTTGTCCCAACACATAGATGGGGTGTTTTCAATTTGTGCAGTTTAGGTGCGGTTCCAAATAGCATTGTAACAGTTTTGTCAGTATTTAGAAAAAGTTTGTTATTTGCGATCCACTTTTCTTCCCCTGTGAATTGTTCTTGCAGCACAGCCTCCAGCTGTGGGAGATTTGGTTTGCTGGTATAGATTACAGTGTCGTCTGCATACATGTGTACAGTTGAAGCTTTGCAGACATTGGGCAGATCGTTTATGAATATTGTGAATAGCAGGGGGCCAAGTATCGAGCCTTGTGGTACACCGCACGTGACTGGGAGGGGGAGGGAAGTGCTGTCAGAAATGGACACAAATTGAGACCTATCAGACACATATGATTGGAACCAGGTTAACATACTATCACCAATACCAGAGTTCTTAAGTTTTTGTAATAGGAGGCCATGGTCTACTGTGTCAAAAGCCTTGGCAAAATCAAGGAAGATGGCTCCAGTTAGATTTCCTTGTTCCATGCCAGCTTGGATATCATTACAAACTTTTAAAAGGGCAGTTGTAGTTGAATGGTTTGGACAAAAGCCTGATTGATCTGGGGTTAAATAGTTCTGATACTGATAATAATCACGTAATTGAGTGTAGACACATTTTTCCAGAATTTTTGACATTACAGGGAGCAGTGATATTGGGCGGTAGTTGGATACCAAAGTATTGTCTCCACTTTTATGGATAGGTACCACCCTTGCAGTCTTCCAGAGTTTGGGTATGTATCCAGTCGCCAGTGATTCATTAATCAGGGTTGCGACAGGTTTTGCAATTGCTGGTGCACTGATTTTCAGCAGCATTGTTGGGATTTGATCAGGTCCAGACTGGTATTTCATTTTTTGGTTACGGAGAAGTTTAGTGATGGCACTGACAGGCACTGGCCTAAAACTGAATTTCTCTGGGTTACGGGGTCTTTGCACTGTTGGTGGGTCCTGACCTGCGTGCGGCCTTTCTGATTGCGTGTCATTTCCTAGCTTAGCAATCAGGGTGGTGGCGCATCCAACAAAATAATTATTAAAAGCATTTGCTACATCTAGGGGGTGTTGTACAGTTTGGTTGTTTACTTTTAAAGCAGCTGGTTGGGAGTAGCTGGGGGTGCTTGTATGTTACTTATGATTTTCCAAAAATTTCTGGGGTTTGATATGTTATTGTTTAAATTTTCATTGAAGTATTGGGCTTTAGCCATTTTTGTTTCTTTTGTGCATTCATTCCGGCATTTTCGGTATTAACAGTGATCGTTCATGGATCCAGTACTCTTGAACTTTGACCACAGGGAGTCTCTAAGCTGGTACATATGCGTGAGGTCAGCTGTAACCCAGGGGAGATGGGCCCCTTTTACTCGCACTTTGCGCAGTGGGGTATGGGTATTCCAGACTTTCAGGAGCTCGGCTTGAAAGTATTCAATTGCACAGTCCAGGTCTGGGATTAGGTTTAGTCTGTACCATGGGAGCTGTTTGAGATCATTTAGGAAGGATTCAAGATTAAATTTCTTGAAAGACCTGGTGATTATTACCTTTGGTGGACATTTTATGGCCGTTATTTTGCGCACACAGTACACTAGGCAGTGATCACTGAAACTGTTAGCGAGAACGCCTGCCTCCTGTATTCGATCAGGACATGAGGAGAGAATCCAGTCCAGCAAGGTGTGGTTAGGGCTTTTCATATTAATGCGAGTGGGGGAGAAGATTAATTGTGTTAGCTGCAAAGCCTTAAACAGTGAGCAGTGTTTATTGTTTTTAGGATTCAGCCAATCAACATTAAAGTCGCCGAGGACCAGCAGTTCGCTTTTTTGGTTTTGAGCGACTAATTTACTAAGAATTTGGGTTATGTCAGAAAGGGATTGCACTGGGGAACTTGCTTCCGTTCTTGTTTCCTACTCCTCCTTGTCCTACGTCCTTTCTTGTTGTCCTATGTCCCTTCTTCTTCCCTTCTTGTTTTTGTCCTACTCCTCTTCTGCCTGTCCTGTTTCGCTCTTTAATATCATGCTTCTCTTCTTCTTGTCCAAAATACACATTTTTCTTTAGCAATAACAAGCCTGTAATCAGACACACAATCCTTTTAAAAGTTATTCATCATGAACCAGATAAGGGGCATCTAAAATGTCAATTTAGGCTAGGGTCAGACGAACGCATTTTTACGTTGTCTGTGAAAAAGTGCGTTCGAACGAATAGACGCATTTTTTCACGGAGTACGCGATAGCGGTCATACTATGCGCATTTTCGTCCGTGATTTTGTACGGATCATCAATAAAACACTTTTTGTGTCTGGACGTTATGTTGGCCGGACATTAGCAGCGTCTGACGTCTCCCAATCACGTACACACGCCGCTAGCGGACGCAGCGCACTCTGTACGTCAGTACTAGTGGTTTCACGTTCTCGAAAAAATGCGTTTGTTTGCCGCTTGCGTTGCGCGGCCGGACTTTTGTGCGACCGTACTTCGTATATTGGCCGTCATTGCCCGGCATCTGCTGCTACTACGGCCGTGATTAAGTGCGGCTGCACGCGCGTTCGCACTGCCTCAGTCTGACCCTAGCCTTAGGGGGTGAAAAATGGCTTTAGCCAACATTAGGGTGTGTCTGTGCATACCAGGCACAACCCTGCGCAAGCCTATGGTGCTAACAATTACATATCGAGACGCTGCATTTGCAACAATAATGGAATAGAACAAAAGGAAACTAATTTACACTTTGCTTTTCCAGTGTTATCAGAATTATGTGTAGATTGTGATACAAGCAATGAATTTACCTGCACTAAAGGCCGTGACATGAACCGTTTGAGCTGCGACTTCAATACTCATAAATGCGCTTCAGTATTTTATGGGATAGATTCAAGTAAGTAACTTTTATTCACAAACATCCATCTTACTTTTTGTCCTATATACATAAGACCAGCCAAATTCTGGATTAAAACAAGTACAAATTGATGTATATTAGAGATGTGCACCGCTGCAAATTCTTTTTTTTTTTTTTTCCAGGTGTTTTTTTTTTAGTTTCAGGTTGTTTCCGACCGTTTTCCTTTTGATTCGATATCGATTAGAAATTTCAGATCGATTCGGGTCATTTTGGCGTTTGGATCATTTTGGCAATTCGGTGATTCGGATCATTTTGGTGTTTTGATCATTTCGGCGATTTGGATCATTCGGTTGATTCGGTTCAGTTTGATTTATTGTCTTTTAATGAGTTATTTGTTTTGTTATTGCTTATTTAAGAATGGAAAGTAGATTTACTACCAATAGAATGAAAGTTCCTTTACTTATTTATTCTTTTATGATTTTTTTAAAGCATTTTTTGTGTGAAATTTTAGGTTTCTTAACTTTTTTTAAAGAAACAAGGCTTTTTAACCCATAGGTATCAATGCAGCATATGAATCTGCACACTGCCGGGCAGCACCTCTACAGTATAATTAATGCAGCATATGAATCCTCACACTGCCGGGCAGCACCTCTACAGTATAATAATGCAGCATATGAATCCGCACACTGCCAGGCAGCACCTCTACAGTATAATTAATGCAGCATATGAATCCGCACACTGCCAGGCAGCACCTCTACAGTATAATAATGCAGCATATGAATCCGCACACTGCCGGGCAGCACCTTTACAGTATAATAATGCAGCATATGAATCCTCACACTGACGGGCAGCACCTCTACAGTATAATTAATGCAGCATATGAATCCGCACACTGCCGGGCAGCACCTCTACAGTATAATAATGCAGCATATGAATCCTCACACTGACGGGCAGCACCTCTACAGTATAATTAATGCAGCATATGAATCCGCACACTGCCGGGCAGCACCTCTACAGTATAATAATGCAGCATATGAATCCGCACACTGCCGGGCAGCACCTTTACAGTATAATAATGCAGCATATGAATCCTCACACTGACGGGCAGCACCTCTACAGTATAATTAATGCAGCATATGATTCCGCACACTGCCGGGCAGCACCTCTACAGTATAATAATGCAGCATATGAATCCTCACACTGACGGGCAGCACCTCTACAGTATAATTAATGCAGCATATGAATCCGCACACTGCCGGGCAGCACCTCTACAGTATAATAATGCAGCATAGGAATCCGCACACTGCCGGGCAGCACCTCTACAGTATAATAATGCAGCATATGATTCCTCACACTGACGGGCAGCACCTCTACAGTATAATTAATGCAGCATATGATTCGCACACTGCCGGGCAGCACCTCTACAGTATAATTAATGCAGCATATGAATCCTCACACTGCCGGGCAGCACCTCTACAGTATAATATTGCAGCATATGAATCCTCACACTGACGGGCAGCACCTCTACAGTATAATTAATGCAGCATATGATTCCGCACACTGCCGGGCAGCACCTCTACAGTATAATTAATGCAGCATATGAATCCTCACACTGCCGGGCAGCACCTCTACAGTATAATAATGCAGCATATGAATCCTCACACTGACGGGCAGCACCTCTACAGTATAATAATGCAGCATATGAATCCTCACACTGACGGGCAGCACCTCTACAGTATAATATTGCAGCATATGAATCCGCACACTGCCAGGCAGCACCTCTACAGTATAATTAATGCAGCATATGAATCCTCACACTGTCGAGCAGCACCTCTACAGTATAATAATGCAGCATATGATTCCTCACACTGCCAGGCAGCACCTCTACAGTATAATTAATGCAGCATATGAATCTGCACACTGCCGGGCAGCACCTCTACAGTATAATTAATGAAGCATTTGAATCCTCACACTGCCGGGCAGCACCTCTACAGTATAATAATGCAGCATATGAATCCGCACACTGCCGGGCAGCACCTCTACAGTATAATTAATGCAGCATATGAATCCTCACACTGCCAGGCAGCACCTCTACAGTATAATAATGCAGCATATGAATCCTCACACTGACGGGCAGCACCTCTACAGTATAATATTGCAGCATATGAATCCGCACACTGCCAGGCAGCACCTCTACAGTATAATTAATGCAGCATATGAATCCTCACACTGTCGAGCAGCACCTCTACAGTATAATAATGCAGCATATGATTCCTCACACTGCCAGGCAGCACCTCTACAGTATAATTAATGCAGCATATGAATCTGCACACTGCCGGGCAGCACCTCTACAGTATAATTAATGCAGCATATGAATCCGCACACTGCCGGGCAGCACCTCTACAGTATAATAATGCAGCATATGAATCCGCACACTGCCGGGCAGCACCTCTACAGTATAATTAATGCAGCATATGAATCCTCACACTGCCGGGCAGCACCTCTACAGTATAATAATGCAGCATATGAATCCGCACACTGCCGGGCAGCACCTCTACAGTATAATAATGCAGCATAAAACGAAAAAACAACTGAACCGAATTATCCGAAATGATCCGTATCACCGTAATGATCCAAACGCCGAAATAACCCGAATCACCGAATCGACCCGAAATTTGGAATCATCCAAATTATCGAATGACCCGAAATTTTGAATCGATCCGAAATTTCATGTGGTCGACATTTCGGATTCGGGATGCCCTCGGAAGCACGAAAATGGTCAATTTCGTATGAAAATCGATTCGGTACGAAACGAATTGCACATCCCTAATGTATATTGCTAGTTATTATAGAATGTGTTATGCATTTCAATGTAACTTTATGTACGAGATCATAAATGTTACTCATCTTTCTGCTGTATTGCTGATAATTTGCTGAGATCCTTTCCTTTTTAGGCTGGGGTCAGACGAGCGTGATTTCTACGGACTGTACGTCCGTGCAGTACGGACATCGTCAGTACGGATGACGCAGTAGTGGTCACACAGTCCGTTTTTTCACTGAAGTTATTTTTTGACGGATGTAGGAGGGGAAAATAAATTACAATGAAAAAACATTCTGTCCATCAAAAATGCTGGACGTATAAATGCAGTCCGTCTGACCATGCTCCATCACTCACACACAAAGCTATGCAGACGTTGTGGACGTGGCGCACTGCGCACGTCCGTTCTAGCAGTATTACGTTCTTGCCTTAGGCTAGGGTCAGACTAACGCATTTTTATGTTGTCTGTGAAAAAGTGCGTTCGAACGAATGGACGCATTTTTTCACAGAATACGTGATAGTGGTCATACTATGCGCATTTTCGTCCGTGATTTTGTACGGATCATCAATAAAACCCTTTTTGCATCTGGACGTTATGTTGGCTGGACATTAGCAGCGTCTGACGTCTCCTAATCACGCACACACGCCGCTAGCGGACGCAGCGCACTCTGTACGTCAGTACCTGCGGTTTCACGTTCTCGAAAAAATGCGTTCATTTTCCACTTGCGTTGCGCAGCCGGACTTTTGTGCGACCGTACTTCGTATATTGGCCGTCATTGCCCGGCATCTGCTGCTAGTGCGGCCATGATTATGTGCGCCAGAACGCGCGTTCGCACTGCCTCAGTCTGACCCTAGCCTAACCTGCGTCCGTTTGCCGCGGCCGTCATGCGTCCGCAGTTCAGTGCGGACGTACTTCATGTGTCAGGCTCCAATGGACTTTCTTTCATGCTATCACGGACGTACTTTTAGGCGCAATCACGGACGTGAACACTACGCTCGTCTGACCCCAGCCTTAACCTTTTGCAATCCATGGAGGATTTTTTTTTTTATGCTGACATATGCTAGGTTCATCAATTTATAAATGAATAGTTATGATAATTATTATTATACCTCTGCCTAAAGAGATTATACAAATATATTTACTTATTTTGCAGGAAAATACAATCAACAAACTTGTATTAAAAAGGAGGAATGTGATAAATCTGCAACATTCTCAGTTGAGGATACAAACTATAGAGTGAGCACCGCCTGCTGTGATAAAGAAAATTGTACTATAAATGCAACCGGTAAGCATCTGCAGTGGCAAGAAAAAGTATGTGAACCCTTTGGGATTACGTGGAGTTTTGCATGAATTGGTCATAAAATGTGCTCTGATCTTCATCTAAGTCACAACAATTTGAAAAACACAGTCTGCTTAAAATAATACAACACAAATATTATATGTTTTCATGTGTTTATTGAACAGAACATGTAAACATTCACAGTGCAGAGTGGAAAAGGTATGTGAACCCCTAGCCTAATGACTTCTCCAAGAGCTAATTGGAGCCAGGAGTGAGCCAACCTTGAGTCCAATCAGTGTGATATTATTGGATGTGTTGCTGAAAGCTGTCCTGCCCTTTAAAAACACACACCAGTTTTGGATTTACTGGTTTCAAGAAGCACTGCCTGATGTGAACCATGCCTCGCAGAAAAGAGCTCTCAGAAGACCTACGATCAAGAATTGTTGACTTGCATGAAGCTGGAAAGGGTTACAAAAGTATCGCCAAAAGCCTTGATGTTCATGTGTCCACGGTAAGACAGACTGTCTACAAATGGAGAAAGTTCAGCACTGTTGCTACTCTCCCTAGGCGTGGTCGTCCTGTAAAGATGACTGCAAGAGCACAGCGCAGAATGCTTAATGAGGTAAAGAACAATCCTAGAGTGTCAGCTAAAGACTTACAGAAATCTCTGGCACATGCTAACATTTTTGTTGACACATCTACAATAAGAAAAACATTAAACAAGAATGGAGTACATGGGAGAACACCACGGAGGAAGCCATTGCTGTCCAAAAAGAATATTGCAGCACGTTTTGAAGTTTGCAAAAGAACACCTGGATGTTCCACAGCACTACTGGCAAAATATTCTATGGACAGATGAAACCAAAATTGAGTTGTTTGGAAAAAAAACACAACACTATCCGGGTTATTCAGAGAGCGTGAAAAGCAGGAGAAGGACTGGAGAATGAAAAATTCTAGGTCAAAATAGCCAAACCAGAAAAATTCTCCCTTTCATCTCACTTTCCAAATCGGCTATTTTGACCTAGAATTTTTCTTTCTCCAGTCATTCTCCTGCTTTTCACGCTTTCTGAATAACCCTGTATGTGTGGAGGAAAAAAGGCACAGCACACCAACATCAAAACCTCATCCCCACTGTAAAACATGGCGGAGGGAGCATCATGGTTTGGGGCTGCTTTGCTGCCTCAGGGCCTGGACGGATTGTTGTCATTGATGGAAAATGAATTCCAGAGTTTATCAAGACATTTTGCAGGAAAACGTAAGACCATCTGTCCGCCAACTGAAGCTCCGCAGAGGATGGGTGATGCAACAGGACAATGACCCAAAGCATACAAGTAATTCAACAAAAGAATGGCTTCAACAAAACAAAATACGCCTTCTGGAGTGGCCCAGTTAGAGTCCTGACCTCAACCCGATTGAAATGCTGTGGCATGACCTTAAGAGAGTGATTCACACCTGGCATCCCAAGAATATTGCTACACTGAAACAGTTTTGTGAAGAGGAGTGGTCCAAAATTACTCCAGATCGTTGTGCAGGTCTGATCTGCAACTACAGGAAACGTTTGGTTGAGGTTATTGCTGCCAAAGGAGGGTCAACCAGTTATTAAGTCCAAAGGTTCACATACTTTTTCCACCCTGCGCTGTAAATGTTTACATGTTCTGTTCAATAAAAACATGAAAACATATAATGAGCACATTTTAAGACCAATTCATGCAAAATGCCACGTAATCCCAAAGGGTTCACATACTTTTTCTTGCCACTGTATCTATATTATAACCATGTATATTATTTGTTGTGTGTGCTTAATGTGTGTGTTCATCACAGCCTGGCATAAAATAAAAGCTTTAGGGCCCTATTACATTCATCACGCTAAAACGGGGACATCACGCTAGGGAGAAAAACCTGCACCTGCAGGTTTCTCCTTCGATTCCCCGTTTTAGAGTGATATTACGATGCAGGCACTACAAAAGCTGTCTGCATTGTAAACCGGCCCTAAACCCTGGGATGCGTGCGGCAGCGCTAAGCGCCCCAAGCATCCCCTCCATGGAGTCCATAGGACTCCATCGATTTTCTGCTCTGCCAGTCACATAACCTGCCGGATCTCGCCTCGCGAGATCTGGCAGGTCGGCGTAGTGATCCGCAGGGGGAGACTGGGACTTTTTCCCCCAGTCTCTCCCTGTTCCCGGTGGAGAGAGGAGGCGAGTATCTGATTCATTTGGGAGGATTTTGGGCTGGTGCTGACGGATTCTGCAGCAGCGGAATCCGTTAACCACAGCCTGGACCTGGTGCTAACTGGCGGGTTATGTGTTATACAAGTTGCTGAGCTGGATACATCTGGTAGATGCAGCCACCCCATTGGGTAATAGGCGCGACCCCGCTCCTCCTTTACTATGTACAGTATATTTGATTGTACGGTACCTCCCTCCCGGTCATCTTTGCAGCTAATTCCGTTCCATGTCTTTGTTTTTTGATCCCATGGTGGATTTGTTTCTGGGGGTGGGGGGCGTAAATAAAACGTAAGGAACACACTCAAATATAGTAGTGAAATAAATCACAACAGTGCAAGTGGCTCGTTGTCTCCATGATCTTGAGTAATTATAGCTATAATGTAAAAAACAGATATATAATTCTATAAAATGCTGTGCTACAAAAAAAACCAAAAAAACTTTTTTCTATATGTGTTCTTGTGAAAAATTTGTGCAAAAATAGCAAGACATAAAATGACGTCTGTGAGGGAATCTGTATACCTAATATATCTTCAATCAAGAAAGCAATAGTAACGAGTGGAGGGGGAAAAAACAAAAAACTTCCACATGTGCTCTTTCGGACAATGTTGTGCTAAAAGTCAGCAAAGCATGAAAAACATGAGGAGAGGAATCTGTATATCCAAGTAAAGTGCATAAAGTGCTAGAAACATAAAACAGAAAATGTATAAGAGATTATATATAAATTTCTGCATTATCCAAACAATGGAGTAAGATCCAGTTAAATAGTCAGGGAATGGTTCAGAATAAATAGAAAGTTCCTCAGTCTTATATAGTCTAAAATTGTTGAAATTCAGGATGAAAAAGTCTTTATGGGCGCCTATGGATCAACGTTGGAGATCACTGGAACTCCTTGTTCTCTGCAAAGTGGATAAAAGCGAGAAAAACCAACATTGCACAGCATCACAGGGGTACTCTCCCCGTATGTCCCCCTATTGGGTACTTAATGTTTTGAGCCCTTTAAGGCTGGAGTCAGACCAGCGCACTTTTAACATGCGTTCTGGTGCACTTAATCACGGCCGTGCTAGCAGCAGATGAAGGGCAATGATGGGCAATATACGAAGTACGGTCGCACGAAAGTCCGGCCGCGCAACGCAAGTGGAAAACAAACGCATTTTTCTGAGAACGCTGAACCGCTAGTACGGACGTACTGAGTGCGCAGCTGCGGCATAGCGGCGTGTTTGCGTGATTAGGAGATGTCAGACACTGCTAATGTCCAGACTACATAACGTCCAGACGCAAAAAGAGTTTTATTGAGGATCCGAAAAAATCACGCACAAAAAATGCGCATCGTATGACCGTTTTCGCGCACTCCGTGAAAAAATACGTCCATTCGTTCGGACGCACTTTTTTACGTTCGCGTGTAAAAATACTTTCATTTGACCCTAGCCTTAGCCGGCTCCAAGGATGCAGGCCTGTGAGGTCTTTTCCAGATAGCCTCCGACCCCTCTCTGCGGCTTGTGGTCCTCCAACGCTATCTGGCTTCAGCTGGAAAGCAGGAGTACAAAAGAGCCCTGAACTATGTATAACTCAATAAAAACTAGATTTATTAAATTGATACATGATAAAACAAGAAAATGCAAAAAAATGGGTAGTCTGATACATGTTTCAACGCAACCGCGGCTTCATCAGTCAGCAATGAGCTCTAAGGACACTTTCCCAGGTATTTATGAGCTCACATAAATTGATTTTGCCTCCAAAAAAGCAGCAGCATTCTATGGTGTATCCGCCATCTTGGTAGAGGGAAGATGGTTCCTGACCTTCTATCGCAGTGTCTGCTGGGTAACTTCACATTATTTCTGGTCTGACCTTACTGGCGGCGGCCATCTTGGATGTAGATCTTTCAGGTGGCTGCCATCTTGGATGTGGATCTTTCAGGTGGCTGCCATCTTTGATGTGGATATTTTAGGCGGTGGCCATCTTGGATGTGGATCTTTTAAGCAGCAGCCATCTAGGATGTGGCACAGCAGCTTCCAATCATCTCACTTCCAATCTCCAATGATTCTGTTCTGCTAAAATGGCGAACTTGCCATAATGGCGAACCGCATGACTTTCAATGATGAAATACAGCTGTTTCCGGTGCACACAGCTGTGTACAGGATCCGGAGGTACAACTCTAGAAACGCCCGGTGCCAGCACCTATCCTCCCCCTATCATACGCGCTGGAACACAGACAGAACGAACTAACCATCTCATTGTCTCCCCCAACAAACCCCCCCGCCCGCTCAAGTTAATCAGCCGCCCTGTCTCAGCACTTCTCCCCGCACCGCTGAGATGGTTAGTTCGTTCTGTCTGTGTTCCAGCGCGTATGATAGGGGGAGGATAGGTGCTGGCACCGGGCGTTTCTAAAGGGACGGGGCGTTTCTAGAGTTGTACCTCCGGATCCTGTACACAGCTGTGTGCACCGGAAACAGCTGTATTTCATCATTTTTTAGTGACGTAGGTGTATCGGAAGTCATGCGGTTCGCCATTTTAGCGGAACAATTCCACCTGTTTGTCTGCCATATTGGAGTTTGAATTGCACAAATGTCTCTGGTGTGAAATGTCATCTTATGGTTGGCAATTCTTGCCAATAATGTGCCACATTAAAGTGACATTAAAGCTCTTAGTGCGATAAACAAAGGTGCTAATACCAAGTAAGAAACTTATTAAAAAATAATATTAATTTTTTTTAATAATATATATATATATATATATATATAATATATATATATATTAATTATTCTAAAAAGTAGGTAAATATAAAATAGCATAAAAATATATATACAATCAAGGACCTGCAAATAACAGATAAAATATAAAAACAGTAACTGTGGAGCCAGTCTCCATAAAATCTAATAGAAAGTATATATAGAATCGCGTATACTGTAAAATAATTTTATGTGGATAAGATAATAAAACCAAGTAGGAAAGATTGTGCTGAGGAAGATGTAGAGATTATGGGGGGATCTAAACGGTCTTAGTACAGCTATAGCAAAAGGAGAAATTCAAAGTCTAAGTTCAGACCATTTGGGTGTAATGTCCTCAGATTATATATATATCTCATCTCCTCCCTCGCAATTTCCTTTTCTGTATCTCCACAGGTTCCGTACGATCTTCAAGCCCATGAATGCGAGTCCTTCTGGATTTTCATTATGTTTAGTCTTGAAGTGTGCCGATACGCTGTGTAAATCATACCCAATCTTTATATTGCTGACATGTTCTTGAACTCGTTTGTTCAATGGTCTCATCGTTCTTCATATTATTATTATTATTCTGTATTTATAAAGCGCCAGCATATTCCGCAGCGCTGTACAATGGGGGAGTGCAGACATGAGACCTACTAAAACACATAAGGAACAGATGGCCCTGCCCTTAGGATAATTGCCTTACTGATACAGCACTTTACACAAGTGCTCAGCCAGACATCCCATGAGCTTACAATCTAAAGGACAGGGGTAAGTGAAACAGAAGGGGAGTAGGGAGAGTGTGGATCTGGTGGCTAGAGAGAGAATATCAAGCCACAGGTTAGAGTATAGTGGCAGCAGGTGGAGGGGAATGAATGAGGTAGGGTGGCAATGCAGAGTCTGGAGTGGTGCTGCCTGAGTGTTGTGAGCTGTAAGAATGGAAGAGGCAGAGCTATTAGAAGATCAAGCATGTAATGACATGCGAGGAGGGGGAGGGGAAAGCATGGTGGTGGGGAAACAGAAGTTTTTTGTACTATCCAAATCTAAACTGGATATAATGTAGCCCACATGGACACGTCAGTAAATATATATTCTTTATTTCTTGCGAGATCGTGCAGGCAGGGCCACGGAGTGATCGGCAGAGGGAGGCTGGGGACTATAAGGGAAAATGCGTTAGACTCACTTAAGCTAGCGTTAACGCTCACATATCTGAGTGCTAACAATAGCGGTAAGTTTGTAATAGGGCCCTAAATTTTTCATTAGTGCAGCTGCATTGTTCATTCACATTATATTTGAAAACGTAACAATAGTGCTGCATTAATTAATAATTTTTTTTATTTTATTTATGATTACTTTTTAATTTTTTTTTTACACTTAACCTGATCATGCACTGGCCTTTCCAATGATATCAAACATGACCCTCCAGCTCTCATCAATTGGAAGATACTGGGGTCCAAACGAGCCCCCTATCTCCTCCATAGGGCTTTCCATAGGAGATCCCTGGGCAGTTGGGGTTAATTCTCTAACTGACATTGCGCCCATGCTGTCATTGCATGTGGGGAGGCCCCGGAGGCTTGGCTGATCAGCGCCAGATTGCAGACTGGCCTCATAGGGGTTATAGAGAGGCATTGCTGGAAAGGTCAGACTTTGACCTTTCCAGCTATGCCTCTCTTAATTTTCTAACTTTTACAGATCGGGCGGGAGAGGACTTCCCCTTCCCTTTTAGACACTCTCCTGGCTCAGCTGGGGTGGCGCCTGAAACTGACTTCTCTTTTTCAGGTCTTACCAAAACTGAATTTTTTTATGCTAATTTGTAATTGTTCCACTTTTCTGCAATTTCTATTTCATTTTTTATTTCCTGCTAGTGCCATCCTTTGCGGAGCCTGAAAGAAATGGGAAGGTCTGTCCATATTGCGTTTCTTCACTTACAAGATGCTATTCTGTGTACGACGTGCATTGTAATGGAGAGGAAAAGAAATGCTTTAATATATCTGCAGAATTTAAAGGTAAAAAGGACAAAGTCTGTGCGCCAATTGTGTCCAAAATAACTTTAGTTCATTTTAAAGTTCTCCCAAATCTGCCTATACTATCAGGGTTATTCAAAGAGATCCGAATTGTGGCCGAAAGGTAACTGAACAGTGAAATTCAGCGTAGGGATGGGCTGGCGGTTCGATCCGAACATGAGTTCGATTCGAACATTGCCCGTTCGTCGAACATCAAACATTTCCGCGTGTTCGCACACAATGCACCACAATGCACTTTTCCTCTGGCCTGAAGCTTGTAATTGGCTACAGCCTTACACCTGACCACAGGTCAGGTGCAAGACAGGTGCAAGACTATGCCAATCAGGGCTCAGAGTCCTGATTGGGCAAATTTTGCCCAATCATGGGCTCACAGAGCTAAATCCTGCAGCACACTATAGAAGGCTTCCCCTCAGCCCCAGCACGTGTTTTTTGCAGGAGTGAGAGTAGATTGTTCTTTTATGTGTATCTCACAGACGTCTAGCAGATTTCTGTGAATTGTAATCTGTGTCTTCTCACTGCCAGCTTTTGTGGTCCCACATACTTCTAACAGATATCTGGGAATTGTAATCTGTGTCTTAGCCTGGCAGCAGCTGGCAGAGAGATTAGGCTGTATCACCGATTTATACCAGAGTTCTGTGAATTTGAATCTGTGTGTTGTCACTAGGGATGAGCCGAACACCCCCGTGTTCGGATCGCATTCGAACAATTTCAAAAGTTCCAGTTCGAACTCCAACACGAACCGAACTCAATGCAAGTCAATGGGAGTCAAAAGTTCGGTTTTTAGAGTGCCCTCCAAGAGGGCATATATGCAAGATATTTGCCAAAAAAGGTGTATGGGGGTCCTGGTAGTGCCCTGGGGGACAGGAAACAAGTACAAAAAGTTTTAAAAAAGACGATTTTAAAGGAACAGTGAGTTTTCCATGAAATAAAGGTTAAAAATAAAAACGAAGAATTCCTTCAAATATCGTGCCTAGGAGGTCCCCATAACCTGCCCGTGAAGTGGCGGATTTCTAGGATGTATAGAAACATTGCCATCAGAGACCCACACACGACACCTAGCCACCCTTAACCACTTCGATGCTGAGGACGCGCTCAGGGCAGGTCCATAATTTCAGGTCTCTCTTCCAGCTGTCTCCACTTCTCTCTAATTACTCTCACTAAGCCCAGGCTTCTCCTTCTTCCTACGCTGCCCTGCTAACTGTTTCACCTACCCCAGTCCCTTAGATTGTAAACTCACGGTATGTCTGACTGAGTATTTGGTTAAGTGCTGCACTACCTGAACAGTTATCCTACGGGCAGGGTCATCTTTTCATTATGTATCCTGTATGTCTTCTGTTTGTGCTCCCCTATTGTAAAGCGCTGCGGAATATGTTGGCGCTGTATACATGCCTGTATAAATAAAAATAAATAAATGTAGAATTCACTGCAGGGTGGGGAAATTTGATTCCTTCAAATTTCTGGGAACGACAGCTGACATTTCGGTGCTCCTGTGAATAACCTTGAATGTGATTACCCAGTTACCCAAACTGCTATTGGATAGATTTTGCAAAAAAGCTTGTAAAGAAATCTCCCTGAGCTTCTTGTTTGCACCAATGCTGATATATGAGACAACCCATTGATCATATTTTTACTTTCATGCTTCCTGTAGAGTTTTGGTTGTGGGGGATGTATTTTAGTGTATTTTAGTGTCTGTCAAATCTTATGACTTAACTTTTCTGTTTACAAAAAGAAATAGTTTTATCATGTTGATCTGTTGGGGATTAAAGCACAAATATAACGAGCTTTTACTATGATTTATGTGTTGTGTTCAATGAGACGAGAGACTGTATAGACTATATCACAAAATGCACTAACACACATTCTTCATTATATATTCAGATGAGAAATCACTAAATATTCTTGGCTGCGCTTCCAAAGGCATCTGTGCACTGAAAGACCTCATTGCAGAGCATCAATTAAGATTTTATAATATAACTCATTCAACAATCTTATGTGACGGCGCATCAAGTCTGCAGATTTATACAGTTTTACTCTTCGTGACGCTGGCTGCTACCTCGATGATTGGAACATGTTTCTCTATCTACTGATTTGTTTTAAAGGTGTTTTCTGCAGGAAATGCTTCAGATTCTTAATTTCCAACAAGATACATTTTGTTATGAGTCGGTATTTATGACAAAGTGTGGAATATATATATATATATTTATAGATCTGCAGATATATTATCCCATATGATGCACACGTGGTTCTCTTTGGATCCAACATTTAAAATTATCTTTATTCCAACCCTAAAGCAATGTTTCTGCTTCATTTTAAGCCTATTTTTTAGCTTGAAATGGAGCCAAAACACTGACTGTGGATTGACATAAAGATTCCGAGTGCTGAAAGTGTATTGTATCATATATATTACAGATGTATTTTGTATTTTTTGTGGCATGTTAGACCTAGAGCTTTGCAGTTCATTGTGTGTAAGTGTAAATATATATATATCTTGTTTAACAAAATATATATATATATCATTTTTATAAGATTGACAATTTGTTATATAATGTCTAATATACGCCCCATCTCGACATTGTATCTCACCCATATCTGTTACTCTAGTGGGAATAAACATAGATTTCAGTTTTTAAAGGCAGAACTCGATGGACGCGTGTCTTTTTTTCAGCCTATATAACTGTAATTACTGTTAGTCAATGATTACAATGTTAAATCAATAAATAAAATGCGTTGTGATGATTTTGTTTTTTCATTTAGTGTAATTGTGTTTGTTGAGTAGCGCATTATTTATACAAAACTGAATTATCCACATTCTGGCTGTAGAATTATGTTTTACTCAAAGTTTAGAAAAGACAAATACATCATTTTTCCACATTTTCTTGCTTTTCGATACACTTTGTCTATCTGTCAACAAGCTTTGCTATTCCCACATTTAAATGTTTTAGGCAGAGCTTTGAGCCGGGAATGCATTGTGGTCTTCACTTCTTTGGCCAGTGTTTGAAGAGTGCACTATGTGCGCCCATATGACGTTTCGCCCGTCACAGCATTGTGACGTTTCGATGGGGCCGGCCACACGCTGCAGTGCACGCACAAAATTGCACCTGCTATAGTGGCCATGCTGAAAGCCTCCCCATCAAAACACTACGACACGCATTCGATGGGCTGCAAAGCGTGATTCTACATAGGACGATCGAGCCTTGCAGCGCTGAGCACACAAACTGCACTCAGCGAGGTGGCCAGATGGGCGTCAGAGTGGAAGAAACGTCCACTCACACGGACGTCCCTTCCGCTCTTAAAAACACTTGTCTAACCCGACCTTCATCGGGGTGAATTGCCCTCCATAGAGCTGTTTTCAGGGGACCATACAGGGGAAAATCCCATGGTGCAAGATCAGGAGGACTAGAGGGAGGATGTTTTAACATCTCAAAGCCAAGGTTTTGCAGAGTGTCAACAGTGTGTGTCATGGTGGTGCGGACGTACATTGTCATACAAGATCACAACACCTTTTGGATAGTATTCCTCTACGTTTAATACGAACTTTAGGCTTCAGCTCTTCAATGAGCATCTCACTGTAACAAGCACTGGTCATCGATGAACCAAATTCCTAATAATGGTCCAATACTGGCCATTGAGAAAACACTTTCTCCACACTGCGCACAAAGTCTTCCATAAATAACAGCACCGGGCACACGTTCAGATCACCAAAAACAAAGTACAGCATGCTGCTCTTATTTCATACAAATCGCGAGGTGGGGCGTCCATTTTTTTCTCGCATCACAGTTGCAAATAGACTGAGGTAACATGTTGACACCTGCACAGCAGTGACGAGACACAGAAGCCTCGAATGGGAAGAGCTGATAAGACAGTGCGGCCAACGAAAGCTGTAATATAACCGGTGTGGATAATTTTTGACTGGCCCTCGTAAAAAAGCATTCCTACTTGGTTTCACCTTCATCACAAGCATTTTGTATTTAGATTAATACATGCACCATATTAAGACACATGGGATACATAGTCTCCCCTGGAAAGTTACAATAAAAACATTCTTGCACATTCATAACAACATATAACAAAAATATAACATAGTGCAAATTCAAACAATAGCATTTTGTATTTTTCTGAACCCGGGAAATACATGACACTTTCTGATGCAATTTATGCACCTACACAACTTGTGTAGTGAAGGAACCACAAATTATGCAGCGCTACGGGACTCACACACTTTTATGTACACAAGTTCCGGAGATCCTGTGGTGAACGATGGATCGGAGCTGCACGCGCATGCGCAGATCTGATCCATCGGCTGCCTCTCCAGGAGGTAGGTGTATGTGTGTCAAAGTCAACATTCAAGAGAAGACTTCACCAGAGTGAATACAGAGGGTTCACCACAAGATGTAAACCATTGGTGAGCCTCAAAAACAGGAAGGACAGATTAGAGTTTGCCAAACAACACCTAACAAAGCCTTCACAGTTCTGGAACAAGATCCTATGGACAGATGAGACCAAGATCAACTTGTACCAGAGTGATGGGAAGAGAAGAGTATGGAGAAGGAAAGGAACTGCTCATGATCCTAAGCATACCACCTCATCAGTGAAGCATGGTGGTGGTAGTGTCATGGCGTGGGCATGTATGGCTGCCAATGGAACTGGTTCTCTTGTATTTATTGATGATGTGACTGCTGACAAAAGCAGCAGGATGAATTCTGAAGTGTTTGGGGCAATATTATCTGCTCACATTCAGCCAAATGCTGCAGAACTCATTGGACGGCGCTTCACAGTGCAGATGGACAATGACCCAAAGCATACTGCAAAAGCAAGCAAAGAGTTTTTGAAGGGACAGAAGTGGAATGTTATGCAATGGCCAAGTCAATCACCTGATCTGAATCCCATTGAGCATGCATTTCACTTGCTGAAGACAAAACTGAAGGGAAAATGCCCCAAGAACAAGCAGGAACTGAAGACAGTTGCAGTAGAGGCCTGGCAGAGCATCACCAGGGATGAAACCCAGCGTCTGGTGATGTCTATGCGTTCCAGACTTCAGGCTGTGATTGACTGCAAAAGATTTGCAACCAAGTATTAACCCCTTAGTGACCGGGCGGTGTTACACAAATCCGTCCTTTAGTGACCGCTGCTGTTTTTACGTTTCTGCGCTGTTAGGATTTAGGTCAAATTTTCCTCTTACTTGTTTATTCAACCCACACATATTATACACCGTTTTTCCCGCCATTAAATGGACTTTCTAGAAATACCATTATTTCCATCATATCGAATAATTTACTATAAAAAAAAATATGAAATACAATGAAAAAATGGTAAAAACACACTTTTTCGTAATTTAATCCCCAAAATCTACAACCACCAAAAAATACCCCGGCAAAGAGTTTCAAAATTTTGTTCCGAGACTAGAAATACCCAATTTTTACATGTTTTTGCTTTTTAACTCCTTCACTGCTGAGCCAGTCCACCTATGTGCGCTTCGCTCATTCTGACCATTTTGTGCTAATTATTTTGAGATGACAGCCTAGGTCCTATTTAACTAAACCCCCCCAGGCAAAAAAAAATTAAGTTTTCTTTTTTTATAATTTTTTTTAATTTTTTTTATTTTTAAACCAAACCTGGTCATGTTTGGTGTCATTGGAAAGGCCATGATCAGACCTTTCAAATGATGTCAAATATGACCATCTAGCTGCCATGGATTCTTAGGATCCCCTTATCTCTAAATGCAGCTAGAGGGTTAACTGGCCCACTGACATCCTCACACATATGGTGAGGTTGTCAGTGGGTGGGGGGGACCTGGAGGCTTGGCTGACATCCAAGATGTCAGCCCCCCTCCAGGTTCGAATCGCGTTTTGGCACCAATTAGCGCTGAAACGCAATCCGGCAGCAAAATTGTAATGCTATACACCGCTGTAAATGGTCGATATTCCGGAAAAAAAATGTACCCGTAAAACGAGTCGAACCGAATTGAATCGAAACAGAAATCGGTCGAAACGAACCGAATCGAAAAGTTTAAACATCCGAAAAATCGAACCGAATCGAACCGAAAAAAAAATCGGTGCACAAGCCTAGTGTCTACTCCATCTCCGGAATTGAAATCTAAATATCAATTAACCTGGGAACGAGACTTGAATGTCTCTATTTCTCTTAACCAATGGAAGGACTGTTTCCAAACTGACAAGGGGAAATTCAGGAGTGCCACCTTACATGAAGCCAGGAAAAAATTACTTTACCGTTGGTATTTAACCCCTGATAGACTCAGCCATTTCTCATCAATTCAATCCCCCACATGTTGGAGGTGCTCTGCGACTCATGGTTCCTTTATTCATATATGGTGGCACTGCCCTCAATTACTGCTGCTATGGGGTGAAATTGTGGAATTGGCTAACAAAGTATTAGGTACTACTCTAACCACTGACCCGATGGTTCTCCTACTTCAAATCTTCCCAAAAGAGACTACGATAACTCAGGGAAAACTCCTAGCACATATTCTCACCACTGCATACACTCTGATAGCGTCCCATTGGCGCACGCCTTCTCTTCCTATGATTGCAGATCTCCGACGTAAATTAGGAGCGATTCGGTCTCTGGACGCAATAGCAGCCTCAGTGGCTGGGGTCTCCTTCTCCGCTCACGATTACTGGTATATCTGAGATGTTTATTTATGCACCTGAACAGCTTAAGATCCGCTGTATGTATTATCTGAGTCATGGAATTCCGTACCTTGTCTATTAAGTAATACCTTCTCTCTTCCCCCTTTCACCTTCCCCGCTCCCCTTTTCTCTCTCTTTCTTCTTTGTTTCAATTTTAGCAGTTTTATTGAAGAAGTGAAGAAGTGCCTTTGTTTCTTTCTGTAACGTGCATTGATCTTACACTGTATTGCTGTTAATCTCTTGTTGAGACACTACAGATCTGTTCTTGATAATGTTTTTTGCACTGACTTGTATTTTCTGGAAAATGTGAAATAAACTTCTTATATTAAAAAAAAATGGCCACCAGTCAAAGCCTACAACCAGGTATCAGGGGCGAGGAGATGCTGGAAAAACCCTATCCAGAGTATTGAGGGGATAGTCAGAACACCTCGAAGCCGAGGAGAGAGAGTGAGCCATCATAAGTGGCGAAAAAGCACTGCAAAAGTCTCTCTTGTGTCCTCTCTCCTCAGTAGCCACGCCCCGTGTGCTTACACTTTAATGGACATTTAATTAAACGAAAACACTATAGTTTTGTTTATTGTGGAGATTTTATTTTTTTTAAAAATGTGTTGGTTTATAACATGCAAAGAACCCTAAACCAAAACACTCATAAAAGATGGGGTGGGTATAAAGATCCGTCAGAAAACGATAAGTCATATAAAATTACACAGTGACGTATGCTGGATATATGGTTATAGTATAGCGTGCGTGCAGCTCTGATCCATCGCTCTGCACAGGCACTATGGAACTGCCGTACGTAATCTGTGCAGGTTCTGTATCGTTGTGCAATTTGTGGAGCGCAAATCATACAGAAAAGCTTCAGGGCCCTCTGGGTTTGGGAGATACTGAGCTGAAGAGAAGGAGCAGCGCCTGGCGAGGGTTAAAATGTGAGAAAAATCACCCGAAAGAAAAATTATAAATAAAAATAACTGGGCAGAGGATGTCAGCAGAATCTGCTGAATTATTTAAGGGCGATAAGAGGAAACTCTATTTTTCGATATACTATCCCTTTAAGTCAGTTGAATTGTAAACAGAACACTTGTAAAATATAAATATATATATTTGCTCAATTTTTTTTGTAACTGTCATCCGTTGCCAGCGATGACCTATATCTTCTGTGCAATGAAGACAGATGTAAGTGGACTGTGAGTTTATGGCTTGTACTCAGGTTAAACATACTTTGACATTCAACCAATAAAATCTGCTCATTTATTTTGGATACAAAGTTGTTATAATGGATTTCATTTTATGGCTTTTCCTCTGCCCAGTATAAAACGCTGCGAAGTGACGCATCTCAAAGTCCTCTTTCTGATACAGTTTCCATCGGGCGCACAATGGATTCTCTTCTTCTTGTTACCTGCTTTACCACAGGTTTGCTGTTTCCAGGTAAGCTGTGAATGCTCAAATGCGTTGGGGATATATTGCTCTTATTTACCATTAGCAGATACCAACACACAAATTACAGGATTAGGTTCATCACATGTTCAGTTTTCCATGGGTCACATCAAGAGGGGATGGGAACACAGTGCCTTCACTTTATTAGGTACACCTTGCAAGGACCAGGTTGGACCCACTTTTGCCATAGCTCTTCATGGCATCGATTCTACAAGGTGTTGGAAACATTCCTCAGAGATTTTGGTACATATAGACATGATGGCGTCGCGCAGTTCCTGCAGATTTGTCGACTTAACATCCATGATGCGAATCTCCCGTTCCACCACTTCCCAAAGGTGATCTATTGGATTATGATCTGGGGACTGTGGAGGCCATTGGAGCTCAGTGACCTCATTTTCATGTTCAAGAAACCAGTTGAGATGATTTTGAGCTTTGTGACATGGTGCATTATCCTGCTGAAAGGAGCCATCAGAAGATACAGGGGACACTGTGGTCATAAAGGGATGTACATGGTGCATTATCTTGCTGGAAGGAGCCATCAGAAGATACAGGTGACACTGTGGTCATAAAGGGATGGAGGGACATGGTGCATTATCTTGCTGGAAGGAGCCGTCATAAGGTACAGGGGACACTGTGCTCATAAAGGGATGGACATGTCAGCGACAACACTCAGGCAGGCTGTGGCGTTTAAACAATGCTCAATTGATACTAAGGGGCCCAAAGCATGACAAGAAAATATCCCCCACACAATTACACCACCACCACCACCAGCCTGAACCGCTGACATAAGGCAGAATGGATCCATGCTTTCATGTTGTTTATGCCAAATTCTGACCCCACCATCTGAATGTCGCATCTGAAATTGAGACTCATCAGACCAGGCAATGTTTTTCCAATCTTCTATTGTCCAGCTTTGGTGCCTGTGCGACTTGTAGCCACAGTTTCCTGTAATTAGCTGACAGGAGCAACACCCGGAGTGGTCTGGTACTGCTGTAGCCCATCTGCTGCTGCTGTAGCCCATATGCTAAAAGGTTGGACGTGTTGTGCATTCAGAGATGGTGTATCTGCAGACCTTGGTTGTATTTGAGTTACTGTTGCCTTTCTATCATCTCGATCCAGTCTGCCCATTCTCCTCTGACCGCAGCAAGGCATTTTCGTCCACACAGCTGCTGCTCACTGGATATTTTCTCTTTTTTGTTCCATTCTCTGTAAACCCTAGAGATGTTGTGCGTGAATATCCCAGCAGATCAGCAGTTTGGGAAATATTCAGACCAGCCTGTCTGGCACCAACAACCCATGCCACGTTCAAAGTCACTTAAACCCCCTTCATTCTAGATTCTGATGCTCGGTTTGATATATATAAATATACACAATTTGAGTGAGTGTTAATTGCGGGACAGAAATCAAGTCCCCAAACTTATGTAAAACTCAGGGTTAAAGTCCTAAAAAACATAAGAGGTTATTCACTCACCTCTGAATTTGCCCCTGAATTGTGTCAAACGGGGAATTACTTTGTTTGGTGTAATTTTTCTTTTCACTAAGCTGTCAATTCGTCAAATACAGGTGAATTGATGATTAAATACGGTGAAATTCACTGGGATTTAGCGGCAATGAAAATACCCCATAGAGAACTAACAATTCATCTATTCACAGAACGCCGAATTGAACCGAAATTTCAGTGAAATTACCTGATTTCGGTGTTTCAATCCAACAGGTTTAAACAGGCAAATCCAAAAGGATTTAATTTAATAAAAAGAATATCTTTTTAAAAAAAATATTTAAAGACCATTTATTATTTTTATTTGTTGCAAAAAACCCTTTTTAATTTTTTATTTAATTTAAAAGACCTTTTTGCATTTTTTTAGAAAACATTTTTATTTTATAACAGACCATTTTATTGTTTTTTTTTAAAGGACCTTTCTTTATAATTTACACACATTTTTAATATATTTTAATTTGTTTAACCCTTCACTACCAATAAATTTTCCAAAAGACCATTGTCAGAAACCAGTTGTTTTTTGAAAAATAATTTTTAATAAATTGTACAGTAATACCTATCTATTACCGTAATAACCTATTTAGCCAGTAGATGGCCATCTATTGTCAAATTGAGTTACAGCCGTTTGAGTAGCAGGTCTATTTTCTTATTTTTCCCCTGCATCGGCTACTGAAAGCCCGATATGTCAGAGCATTCGGCAGCATTTTGGAATCGCTGAAGTGCACCGAAATGCAAAGCTCCGAAATTTCGGTGTTTTGTGAATAGACCCCCAGTGACTTTTACGATACGGTCTATAAAGCCATTTCTATACAATACATGGAGATCAGTTTTTTCTTTTTTTTCCCAGTGTTTTCTGAAGCATGTGTCGAGTGCGAATACAATGAGGAAAATGAATGCATCTCTAAAAGCAAAACAGATGATCCTGCAGAGTGCGACTCCTCTTCTCATGCCTGCGCTGCGATTATTTATGAGCTGGAGTCACGTAAGTAACACTTGTTTGTGTTCGTATATGTATCCCGTCTTGTGCTTCTACATAATAACAGACGAGTGTAATTCGGTTTGGACCAAATTGATATTCGGCCGCATAACGGCGATTCGGAAAATCGGAAACATAAAAAAAAACAGAATTTCTGCACCAACATATTACTGAATTTATTTATTTATTTATTTATAAAAGATTTTAGGAGTTTTTCCGGGGGGGGGGGGGTCTGAATTAATCACATCGATTTGGACGAGTGGAAAAAATGTACACTGTGAAATTTTAGAAAAATTACAAAAAAAAATTTGTGCATGACAGCTGCCCTTGTTGAAAAAAAAACTGTTTTTATTAAATATTAAGTATATTATTAAATATAAAGTCTTTCTGTTAATTTATTTTTTACAACCCTAAACGAAAAAAAAAAAACCTGATTAAAATGACCCGAAACAAAAAAAAAAAGGGCCGGAAAAAATCCAAAACGAAAAAAAAGGGCCGAAAAAAATCTGAAACGAAAAAAAAAATGCTGTGCATGTCTTTAATAACTTATATTTATCCAATAAACCGATAACAGGCGGCCGCTGAGCTATGTTTTGCTTTTCCCTTTCTCACCTTAAAGTCTTTGACAGACACAATGTGCGTCTCCTACCCCTCCCCCCTGGATTGATTGGGGGGTTTCCTGTCTTCCAATGGTTTTGATGAATCTAATTTTTTCCCATCATATACATCTCTATCTTGTTAAATTTATTATCACTTTCTGTAGTTTATTGTTTTTTGAGTATAATGTGTGACAGACTTTGAACTTTAGTATTATATATACACACAAACGCAACAGTTTTGTTTGTTATATATGTTTTTGGTCACTAATAGACTTGCATCTCGTACTGTCAAAATTTTAGTTTTTATCCGAGATTTGCATTTTTTTTAGTTTTTTAGTTTTCATAAAAACGCAATATCGGGCGTCAGATATTACGAATCAACCAAAATTACGAATCGAGGTAGCACAACCAAAACGACAAAACGTTATGTTGGAAGGGAAGTTAAATCGACAACGATCTGAAACGATATCAAAAGGGAACAAAAATTATCCGTAACGATATCAAACGGAATGAAAATGAGAAAAATGTGAAAATTTTAATGCAAATTACCCAAAACGGAACAAAATGTTCCAAAATAAAAAAATATTGAAATATCAGATCGACCAAAATCACTTAATTAAGCTTAAAAACAAAAACCAAGGTGATCTGAAAAACGTGATATCGGCCGTCCGAAATTACGAATCGGCCGAAATCACGTTATAAAGCTTAAAAAAGAAAACTGAAGTGATCTAAAAATGATATCTGACGATGCGATATTTCGGATCGGCCCGAATTACGAATCGCTATAAAATAACGAACGAAAAAAAAATCTGTTTGATACGGCCTGAAATGACCCGCAACAAAAAAAAGACGGGGACGAAAAATTCCGAAAAGAAAAAAAAGTAAAAAAAAAAACATTGCACGTCTACTCACTAATATATATATATCTTTAATATTTTTTTTTATTTTCAGATGAAGCTGCTTACCACTCTTGCATTGAAAAAAAGCTTTGTAATAAAACGGCATCTTATGCCACAGTTAATCAGAGAGCTCGAGTGAATATCAGCTGCTGCCACACCGAGAATTGCTCCCCTGTAAAGCCCGTCTGTAAGTATTAATAAGAGGGGATTATGATCTTTATTGCAAACAAAATCTGTTTCCAAATGCCGTCTAGAATATGCCCCCGCGAGCATGATACTCATGGTACCATAACAGTTTAACCCCTTCACTGCTGAGCCATTTCACCTCTGTGTGCTGAGCTCATTTTACTGGTTTTGCTCATTATGTCTAAACACGATTTGAAGTCATGTTTTATTACACAACCCAGACACATTATAGATCCTTTTGTTCAGCAGACTCATAATATGTCATTATTATTTGTATACAGTACGTCATGACCCGTCAGAATGCTATAACAAAAAATGGTAAAAAAAAATAGAATTTCCACTACTCTATAGCGTGTAAAATGATTTTGTTTTGCACATTTTATCATCCGAGCCTTTGCGGTTATATATTCTATGGGGTGCGCGTGTTAAAAAAATTAGAAATGGGAACCGTTACTTTTTTTTTCTAGAGAAATTATCTGATTTTAGCGAACACCGGGAAAAAAAATTGTTAGTGCAGTAACATTGTTCACATCATAATTGAAATGTGAACAATAGTGCTGCATTAATAAAATTAAAAAAACACGCTTTTTTATTATATTTTTATTACTATTTTTATTTTTTATTTGTTACTTGTAACATGGTGATGTTTGGTATCATTGGAAAGGCCATGCTCCTCTAGCTGCCAGTGATCGGGAGATACGAGGGTCCAAAGGACCGCTCTATCTGCACCACAGGGTTTCCATATGGAAACCCCTTGACAGTTAGGGGTTAATTCTTACACTGACATAATGCACCAGGACATCAGTGGGCGAGGAGAGGCACCAGAGGCTTGGCTGACATCCAAGATGAGGACTGTGGACCAGCACCTCAGGGATTAAAGACAAGCAGTGCTGGAAAGGTCACACTGTTTTCACCCAGGTTTGGAGCAGAACGCGGGTGAAACTGACATATTTTTTGTTTAATTAAGTATTTCAATGTATCCACAGCTTTATTTACAATCAAGCAGCGACTTGGGCACTTGGGCATTTGCATATATTAAGCCCTGCATATTTTAATAACTTCTGATAATTAGATATTATAATAAACACAAGGACAAGGAATTACATACTGAAACAGCACAACTCATTGTTTTATATATTACACTTATAGCTATGATAAGAAAATTATTTACATTATTATTATATATATATATATAAAAATATAGGAAAATTATGTTATATTATTATTATTATTATTGTTTTTTAGGTAAATTTATAGTAATATTATTTTATATTATTATTGTTATTATTATTTAGGCAAATGTATAGAAATATTATGTTATATTATTATTATTTATGTAAAATTATAGGAAAATTATGTTATATTATTATTATTTTTGTAAATTAATTTTGTAAATATAGAAATATTATATTATAATTATTATTATTATTATTATTGTAAATTTATATAAATATTATGTTATATTATTATTATTATTTATGTAAATTTATAGGAAAATTATGTATAAGACATTTTTCCATTTTATTTTTCTTATTTTTCTCCTGGTAGTCTCGTTAGAGGATGATGAGAGAAACGATAAGATCTGCCATGCATGTGAAGACACACATCTGTTACATTGCCTCCCTTATTTGAACATGCACTGCACTGGCAAGGAGCATAAATGCTTTGAAATGTCTTTTGAAAAAGAAGGTGGAGAAGAAAAAGAAGGTAAATACGGCACTTAAATCTCAGCGTGTGTAATAAAAGAATGTGTCCATCATGTGTTTTCGTGGACTTAACCACATAATATGTACATTTCCTAGAAAGCACCCGGCACACCTTAAACTGAGGATCAGCATCCCTGGTCCCCGCAGGGTCTCAGAAACTACATTTCCTATAAAACTAGGGTCGCCAGATTGAACATGACTTCCTGGACAAATATAATTTATTCATGCTGATGGGCAGTGCATGAAAAATTCCACACCCTGCAACATGTATAATCCATATGCTGCAGGCAAGAAATCAATGAGGAATTCCAAGTGACCTGCCTTGGATACATTACTGATTTTCATCCTGCACCATATGGATTTATACATGTCACAGGGCAGATCCTTCACTGAGCTCTCCCTCTGCATAAGTATATGTGTCCAGGAAAATATGACTCATCTGGCAACCCTATATAAAACTCACTCATGGAGCTTGGCATCATGGGAGATGTAGTTCCAAAACATGTGGGCGGCCATGGTTGCTGACCTCGGCTTTAACCTGTGCAACTCATTTTAGTGTTTATTTATAGTCTCTATCTTTGTTTTGAAGGAAAGAAACACATAGGAATAATGAGTCTGCATGTTGCATGAATGTTGCAGGCTGCTGCAGTGCACTAATATATCATGTGTTTTAAATTTAGATACAACTCTTACGTTTACAAGTCTTCGTGGCTGCGCTTCAGAAGGGATCTGTGAACTTATAGAGTTAATATATAAGGATAAGAAGGTAAAAGTTGAATGTGACAAGGCTGCAGGTCTACAACTTTATGCCGCGCCATTTATTCTGGCACTCGCCGTCTCTTTGCTGTAAACGTGTCATTAAACGTTGATGTAAATTTGTTTACAGGGCAGTGTGTGACCTTTAGAAATAAAGTGCACATCGTTATAATCACTGTATTTAAAGGGCCAGTACCACCAAAAAAGGCAATGTCCTTATTGTGTTTATTTATGTTGCTGATATCTCACATGACGTTTGCTTTTCTCTTGTATGTCTAGAAAATATTTTACTCTATTTGTTTCACTGGGTGCATCCATTGTGTGATATTTTGTGTTGTAAATGTTCCCCATCCCTCTCAGTATCTTTCCAACACTTGCTCCTCACTATGGGACATTGGGCACAGAATTGAGTCTATTGGTCAGATCTCCAAAAATCTGACTAAGCAACGCATTAGAATGTATGTGAAGGACATTACCAGGAAGTAGATTAAAGTGTTTTGAGCCGACTATCAAATCTCATTCAGCTGCCACTCCTTATCTTGGTTAGCCTAGGCAACACAATAGATCCCCTGCAGCCTGTCTAAACATTCCCTCCTCCATCCCATTTACTTTCCCCTACAGTTTAATCCTATTGCACAGCTATACAGTGAGATTTTTGGAAAATGTTGCATCATGGGAAAAACCCACAAAATGGAAATAGCAGGAAAAAAAACTAACTTTATTTTTCCTTTTTAAATGTAATTACTTCAAACAAAGAAAAAAAACAGCAGAACCTGTTTTATAATGTGTTTATAATGTATTTTATAATGTGGGTTTGTTTATAGTGCACAAGTAACCTAGTTACAGCTTATTTTAGTGGTAGTGTCCCGTTAACCTGAAACCATAACAATAGCTATAGACATTGTAACGCGCATTCACTGTTCTCTATGGTCTGTATAATATATATATATAATTATACAATCTACATGTTTTACTTATTCTGGTATTCTTCAGATGACAATTACAATATACATGTACACTTTTTTATTTTTCATTATTGTGTTTCTGAAATGTATAAACATATAATAAATTATCGCTTTCAGAATATTGTATTTTGTGCTTTTTTCATGTTCAGCAAAGTGACACAGTGTCACATTATCAGTTTCGATCGTGGGACAGCAACCATGGCCCTTCAGATAATTTTGAAAGTGCATTTCCCATGAAACTCAACCAATCTAAGGAGGAGCTGAGCATTATGGGAGATGTAGTGAGTGACCCCAAAGTTCCCCCTGTATTCTGCCCTCTCCCTGACTCCTATAATGCTGCAGCAGCGTTTCTGGACTTCTTGTTACAATGAGTGTGACAGCTGCTCCTTGGAGCTTCTTTACAGTAAGATAGGGTGAAAAGGAGAGAGATAAGACCCTGGATTTTGTTTTTTCCACGGGGGCACACTAGTAGCCTTGCTTTAAAAATGAATGCAAATTGGATTTTTATGCTAATGATTGCTTTTCATATGAGGTGTGCACGGCTGAAACATTTGTTTCGTTTTAAAATATTTTTGTTTTCGGAATTTCGTTTCGTATTTCATTTTGTTAAGTTTTGGATCGATTTGATATATCGATTCGTATTACAGATTACTAAATAAAACCCCAGTTAGTCTTATTTTGCTGTTAAAGGCAATCTATGGTTAGATATTAAACTGTCTCACAGATTTAATATCAGAGGCTAATTAACAGGGACAGATTGCTTGTGAAAAAGCAAAACAAAATTAATCTGTTTCATAAAGTCGTTTGCTGACTATAGTACTTCTATTGTAAGTTAAGATCAATTTGACAGTTGAAATCAATTCGATATCGATTTGATAGTTGATACATTGATTCGAATTACAGATTACTAAATGAAAAGTACTGCAAAACCCCAATTAATCAATTTTTTCTTTTATGATGAAACAGTATAACAAATTAAATTCATTATATACCATTTTGTTTTGCTTCATTTCGAATCAAATCGATTCCATATTTCCGAAGTACTTCCGAAATACGAATTAACGGAACTTGTTCCGAATTCCAATTCGTTTTGAAACAAATGCACACCTCTACTTTTCATTACAATGTGAAATCGAGACAACTCAAACTTTGAACGTTAACAGATCAAAGACCTATCTGGTGACGTCATCAGCAAGATCAGGTAAGAGAGTCTGTAAAGTCTGTCTGTTATGGATGAGAGTGAAAAAAAACAAATAACTCAATCCCAGTACTTACAATCAAAGGGCAAATCCAAAAGGCAGAGCCTAAAGGCAAGCAGGAAGTGAGGATATGAGGCAAAGAATCATCTGGAGGTGCACAGGCAAAGGTCTGGCAACAGGTAAGACATGACCAATAAAAGCCCCTAGGAATCTGGGTCATCAAGAAATTTTGAGGATTAGTTTGCCTTAAAACAGGACTGTCAGAATCCAGCACCCAGATGTCTTTGAACTCCAACTCCAATGATTCCCTGACTGATAAATGATAATTTCTCGGTTTTATACATATAAAAGGTTATCGAAATATACTACTTACATGCATTACCCTTTAACCCCACAAAGGTGTTCATTGTTGCTGATCTATGCGTCCTCTTATTTCTGGGGATGCTCGCAAGGCTCTTTACGTGTACCAGTCCTTAAACTTCGTCTAAGGACTGGAGAAAGGCTCGAAAGCCTGCTGAGGAGAGAAAGGGGGTCCGGCAAGGAAGCGGCGTTAACAGCTGTGACCCAGTCGGGGTACGGAGATCTGTTACAGGAAACATCAAAAGCTCAACGTGTCAATAGAGAAAAAAAATGACTTTCTAAAACGATAGCGTCCATTGTGTTCGTTGATGTCTCCAGAGCTTGCACGCAAGAGGATTGAATGTGATTGGTGAATGGTGCTTATACCATGCTGCTTGAATGATGGAAGTCTCTATAAACGATTGGGTGTATTTGGTGCCACACAACCAGCATTCTCCTTTTCATTGCCAGGAGGGGTGGAAACCATTGTTAGTATTTCAGGGCTGGGTGGTGTGGTGCTCCGATAAAGGTGCAATCAGGGTCCTGGTCGTAACCAGGTCCAGATCTTTCTGATATATTTTGGTATAATAATACTGGTGAATTGACAGTGAAATACGGTGCAGTTCACTTCAGTTCGGTGATCGTCGATAGCAGTGAAATCATCCCATAGAGAAATAATTATGGTTAATCTATTCAATGAAAGCCGGACTGCCCCGAATTGTCAGTGAAATGCCCTGATTTTCAGTGTTTCAGTTTGACAGGTGTAAAGAGGAGAATCCCACAGGATTCAATGTAAAACAATAATGTTATTTTTAATTACATAAAAACATTTATTCTTTCTATTTTCAGCAAAAAGCCTTTTTATTTTGATTGATTTTTTAGAAGACCTTCGTGTACTTTTTAAATATTTTTTAGACAAACATTTTGTTTCCCAATTTTTTTAAAAAATTCCGTAACGGACCTTTTCAATATTTTTTTAAAGAACCTTTTTCTATTATTTACAAACATTTTAATGTATTTTTATTGGTTTAAAAACCTATTAGAAGAATAGCAGATTTCTGTGGTTTTTTTTATGCAGTTCGGTGGGTTTTGCCAAGGCCACTTCGCCACCCTTCGGTGACGTTCTCCAACTTTTTCATGAGGCTTCGGCGACTCAATCTTTGGTGCACTACGGTGACCCTACGGGGAATTCCAAGGGGTAAAAAAATAGATGAATTGAAGATCTTGTTTTTTACAGTGCGTGTTCCCAGTGGCGTTGCAAGGTGGGGGCGGGGGTGTGGCCTGCACCAGGTGACACCCGCCCATAGGGTGACACCGTCACCCTAAAGGGCGGGTGTCTCACCCTGCAAAGTAGTGTTCGGCTCCCTGCGAGCGTCCGAAGCTATGGAGCTTCGGCGCTCGCCTGGGGGAACCATGTCACCAGCCGAGTTCTCGCGAAATCGCGGCTATTCACATGGCTCCCCCAGGCGTGTGCCCAAGCTCCGTGCCGCCGGACGCTCATAGGGAGTCAAACACGCGGCGGCAGGCCTGGGGGCAATATCCATGCTGGGCCCTGGGGGCAGTATCCATGAGAGCTGCTGGGGCAGTATATCCATGAGAGGAGCTGGGGCATATCCATGAGAGGAGCTGGGGCATATCCATGAGAGGAGCTGGGGCATTATCCATGAGAGCTGCTGGGGCATATCCATGAGAGCTGCTGGGGCATATCCATGAGCTGGGGGCAATATCCATGAGAGGAGCTGGGGTATATCCATGAGCTGGGGGCAATATCCATGAGAGGAGCTGGGGCAATATCCATGAGCTGGGGGCAATATCCATGAGAGGAGCTGGGGCAATATCCATGAGAGGAGCTGGGGCATTATCCATGAGAGGAGCTGGGGCAATATCCATGAGAGGAGCTGGGGCATTATCCATGAGAGGAGCTGGGGCAATATCCATGAGAGGAGCTGGGGCATATCCATTAGAGGAGCTGGGGCATATCCATGAGAGCTGATGGTGCAATATCCATGAGAGCTGCTGGGGCAGATCCATGAGAGGAGCTGGGGCAACATATCCATGAGAGGAGCTGGGGCATATCCATGAGAGGAGCTGGGGCATATCCATGAGAGGAGCTGGGGCATTATCCATGAGAGGAGCTGGGGCATTATCCATGAGAGGAGCTGGGGCAATATCCATGAGAGGAGCTGGGGCATTATCCATGAGAGGAGCTGGGGCAATATCCATGAGATGAGCTGGGGCATTATCCATGAGAGGAGCTGGGGCAATATCCATGAGAGGAGCTTGCGCATATCCATGAGAGCTGCTGGGGCATATCCATGAGAGCTGCTGGGGCATATCCATGAGCTGGGGCAATATTCATGAGAGGAGCTGGGGCATATCCATGAGCTGGGGGAATATCCATGAGAGGAGCTGGGGCATATCCATGAGCTGGGGGCAATATCCATGAGAGGAGATGGGGCAATATCCATGAGAGGAGCTGGGGCAGTATATCCATGAGAGGAGCCGGGGCAGTATCCATAAGAGGAGCTGGGGCAGTATCCATAAGAGGAGCTGGGGCAGTATCCATGAGATGAGCTGGGGCATATCCATGAGAGGAGCTGGGGCAGTATCCATGAGAGGAGCTGGGGCAATATCCATGAGAGGAGCTGGGGCAATATCCATGAGAGGAGCTGGGGCATATCCATGAGAGGAGCTGGGGCATTTCCATGAGAGCTGCTGGGGCATATCCATGTGAGCTGGGGGCAGTATCCATGTGTTCTGGGGGCAATATCCATGAGAGCTGGGGCAATATCCATGTGTGAGCTGGTCTGGGGGCAATATATCCATGTGTGAGCTGGTCTGGGGCAATATATCCATGTGTGAACTGGTCTGGGGCAATATATCCATATGTGAGCTGAGGTACAATATATCTATATGTGAGCTGGGGCAATATATATCCATGGATAAGCTGCTGTGGGCAATATATCCATATGTGAGCTGGGGGCAATATATATGCATGGGTGAGCTGCTGGGGGCAATATATCCAGAGCTGCTGGGGGCAATATATATCCATGTGTGCTTTCACTGCCTTCGAACAGGCACCGTACTTGCTGCCAGTTGGCAAAATTTTGTGTGAGCATGAGAGAGCTCCACAGCAATAAACCTCACAGTAATGTGCGCTGTGTGTATGAGCATTCAGTGTTATATGGGAATACTGATTTAGGAGTAAGAGTAGTTAAAAAAAATCCGTAAAACTCGGGGGGGGGGGGTGACACCATAAATTACCACACCATGACACCATGACACCAACCCTAGTGACGCCACTGAGTGTTCCTTATGTTTTTGCATTGCACTGGTTGTCATTTTTTGTGACATGTTTTTGCGGAAGGTCTGGATTTCATACACATTTCATTTATGTTGTAAATGTAAACATTTGCATTTCCAACCCCTTATTAACTCCTTGTAACCTCACATAAAATGCAGATCAAATGTGTCTTTGCTTTATTAAAAATGACTTTGCTTTGTGCATAATACATAAATCAGACAATAGGATTTAGTGGTGCGCTTACACCCCAAGAAAGAAGGATCGCTGTATACAACCCAAGGGTTGGGGTATTCTCCCAATACCTCAAAATCACAATAATTTACACAAAAAATGGGTAGCGCTCCTTCATGTATAGAGTAAACCAAAAAAACAAAAAAAGAGGAGAGAGGGAGAAAAAAGGGAATTTTCTTACACAGCAACAAAGTGGTAATCTTTTCTTCAGAGTATTCCCAAACTTCTTTCAACAAGGAGATACATATGTATGTCTTGCATATACCTCAAAGGAAGGGGAGAGGTTACATAGCGTAATAAGCTAAATAAGTGACTTAGGAGGATTTGAAGCCGCCAATCAACACTCACAGTTTGCGAGAGCTTCCAGCTCTCATATGATCGCCTTTTCAGGTGTTAAATAGGCCACCTTAATTGCCCGTGTCCCCAGGTAGACGATTTCCCTGGTACTGGTCGTCTCCCGATATATTGGGTACTTTGGGGAAACCCAAAAAAGTAAACAAGAACTTTTTTTCTTTTTAAATCAAAGAAGATTTTTATTTCTCAGTAAAATATTGAATGAACATAATAAAATAGGTGGCTATACGCGTTTCGCACCTCCCGGCGCTTCCTCAGTAGCAAAAAAGATAGAAAAGTAAAGGTTACCGTCCTGGTGCATTACCGTCCTTTTATGTTAAATAGGGGAGACCACCTGACTCAGCAAACACTATTTGTTATGTTTTGTTATGTATTGTAAAAGTATCTTAAAATATTCACAAAATCAACTTAAAAATTATTCTTATCATTAACCCCTTCACTGCCAAGTTCTTTTCCATTAAACCACTGCCCAGGAAAGCAGATTTGCAGACGCCATTCAGTGAAAATGTGCTTGAAATTCTCGAAAGCACCTTTTCAAACTGTGTGCCTCATTTGACAGGAAGGTGGCGCCATCTGCTGGCCGCAAACTGCTTCTACCGCTCTATAATAAAGCTCGGATCCATTTTTTTTATTCAAGGGAAAAAAACAGCCTCCGAGCTGTTTTTGCACTGTTTTAGCACCTCGTCTGTCACACCTGAGGTGTCGAAACATTTGGGCAGATTCTGGAGAACATTTGCAAACGAATTTCATTTAGAATAAACAAAATTCCTTCTCATTTCTCCAGAATATGACCAGACTGAGTTAAATCGATCTCGAGATCCTAAAGGGGTTTTGCAGATTCAGCATGTTCGATCTTGGTAGTGAAGGGGTTAAAGGGTATTCCTGCAGTGTTCAGTTATCCCCTAAAAATATTTAGCGCTACATATTTAATTTATTTTTTTGAGAAAGGATTTTACCAAGAAGGATACATTGAGATTTCTCTCATTTTCAAGTAGAAACATAGAAACATAGAAACATAGAAAAATGTCGGCAGATAAGAACCTTTCGGCCCATCTAGTCTGCCCAATTACATGGATACTTTACCTGGATTTATCTTTTGTTTAGGATAGCCTTATGCCTATCCCATGCTTGCTTAAATTCAATTACTGTTTTGGCCTCTACCTCTTCAACTGGAAGGCTGTTCCATGTATCCACCACCCGCTCAGTAAAATAATGCTTCCTGATGTTACTTTTAAACCTTTGCCCCTCTAATCTAAGACTATGTCCTCTTGTTTTGCTATTTTGTTTCCTTTTAAATATACTCCCTTCCTCTACCTTGTGGATTCCCTTTACGTATTTAAATGTTTCTATCATATCTCCTCTGTCTCGTCTTTTTTCCAAGCTGTACATGTTAAGATCATTAAGCCTTTCCTGGTAACTTTTCTCCTTCAAGCCGTACACCATTTTAGTAGCCCTTCTCTGAACTCTCTCTAAGAGGTCTATATCCTTCTGGAGATACGGTCTCCAGTACTGCACACAGTACTCCAAGTGAGGTCTCACCAGTGCTCTGTACAGTGACATGAGCACTTCCCTTTTCCTACTGCTAATACCTCTCCCTACACAACCAAGCATTCTGCCAGCATTTCCAAGCATTCTGTCAGCATTTCCTGCTGCTCTATTACATTGACTACTTACCCTTAGATCCTCTGAAATAATAACCCCTAAATCCCTTTCCTCAGATGTTGAGGTTAGGACTGTATCAAATATTCTATATTCAGCCCTTGGGTTTTTACGTCCCAGGTGCATTATCTTGCACTTATCCACATTAAAACTCAATTGCCACAGCTCCGACCATTTTTTTTAGTTTACCTAAATTATTTGTCATTTGGCTGATCCCTCCAGGAACGTCAACCCTGTTGCAAATCTTTGTGTCATCAGCAAAAAGACATACTTTTCCATTAATACCTTCTGCAATATCACTAATAAAAATATTAAATAGAATGGGTCCAAGTACTGACCCCTGAGGTACCCCACTGGTAACAAGACCTTGTGCCGAATAAACTCCATTTACCACAACCTCTGTTGTCTGTCACTCAGCCACTGCCTAATCCATTCAACAATATTGGAATCCAAGCTCAAAGATTGCAATTTATTGATAAGCTTCTATGCGGAACAGTATCAAAAGCCTTACTGAAATCTAAATAAGCAATGTCTACTGCACCACCTGTGTCTATTATTTTTGTTACCCAATCAAAAAAATCAATAAGATTAGTTTGGCATGATCTCCCTGAGGTAAACCCATGTTGTTTCTGATCCTGTAATCTATGTGTTTTTTGATGTTCAACAATCCTTTCCATTAATTTCCCCACTACTGACGTAAGACTAACTGGCCTATAGTATGTCCTGGGTGGCGAGTATGTACCGGTAGGTGTCTTGCCCATGGACACTTACTGGAGAGGTGCTCTTGCTGGGATCAAACCCATGTCTCCACAGGCTCTCTCCATGCAGAGCAGTTACCTCTACTCCACCCAGCCGGTATATTCTGCAGCACTTTACAAGATCAGTGTAAAAGGGGTTGAAACATTGGAATACCACACATGGATGATACGACCTGATTCAGGGGGACCCTGTTCCCAAAGGAACTTACAATCTATGAGATGTACAAGTATTTTGTGAGGTAGGCGCATCCATATCATTAGGTGTCACATGGACACTCGCTGGTGGAGTCTTCTGAGTGGGATCGAGTCGTCGTTCCATGACTGTAGATCAGCGACCAGGTGGTTAGGTTGAACATGCTTCTCGTAAAGCTGAGACTTGCTTCTCTGCAGTCGAAGGGTAGAGACATTACCACTGGAATCCACAGCCGATATTGTGTGGTAGGAAAGTATGTACCATTAGGTGTCGCGCCCAAGGACACTTACTGGAGAGGTGCTCTGGCTTGGATTTGAACCTGGGTCTCCACGTTTATAGAGCAGTGATGTTACCTCTACTCCATCCAGCCAGTACACCTGTGTGATGGGACCAAGCGGGCTTGTCCTTCACCCCCCCACATGCATCAATGAGCCTTGGTCACCTGTGACCCTGCATATCGTGAACATCCCACAACACTTGCCATTTCTAAGATTCTGTGACCCAGGCATCTGCCCATCACTATTTGACCCCATGTCACATTCACTCAGACACATGGAATTCATGAACTGACTGTTCACTTGCTGTTGCTATTGTTGCGGCTGATCAATATATATTAAGTTAAATCAATACGCACCAGATTGCAGGAGCTGCAGTCAGGATTAAAAGGTGTGATGATAAATAATTAACAGTTAGTATCAATCCTGTTGCGTTTTACTTTGTGATCGCTGAGCCTGCAGATCATTTCAGACCACCCAGGTCATAAATGGTTGGCCTTGGCTTTTCGGTTTATAACCCCCATATAATAATGATGGAATATAAATAGGAACTTCCTCGTGAAAGGAAACACTCAGATAACGTCTAATACACTGCTCTCCTGTCTCGCCTTCTCGACTATACCATGTGCTCCCTGATCCTCACCCTGTGCCTGCTGTCACTTCTACTTGCTCCAGGTAAATTATATTTTATCCCATCTGGTAGATAGAATACACGTCTGCATCATTACATATTTATACATACAGTATAATATATATATATATATATATATATGGTCGGTGCATCCAGTAGGGAAACTAGGCAGCTACCTAGGGTGCCACTAGCAGGGGGAGGACATTTGTCATATCAAGCTTGCTGCATGTGCTGCCTGTGTTTAGAGACCTCACAAGAGTATGAGACATTTTAGGGGATCACAGAAAATATTTGGTGTGGAAACACTAGGGATTGGGGGTTGCCTAGGGTGGCAGAAATACTTGCACCAGCTCTTTATATATATATGTATTTTTATTGCTAATAAAGAGCTGTGAAGATAAAAAAATAAAAATCGAAATATCTAACAATAAACAGTAAGTCAAAAGTATATACACTTTAAATGCTGTGGAGAAGCAGGTACTGCGGGCACAGCAATGTGGGTTTTCTAAGCGTTTTTATTTGCAGCAGCAAAGGGGTTTTCCACCAACAGAGAAAATAAACAACAAAAAAAAGAAATCCTATTCCCTATTGGGAGGCTAACTGACAACAGACAAACCTGTCTACTCCTGGGCCCACTAAACGGGTTCCCCCAGTAAAACAAAACACACTTTCCAATATAACAGATTCCTTACTTTTTCACCACAGTCTCCAACTCCTTCTGTCTCCAAACCCCTCAATGAACTGGAAGGAACTGAGACTTCTTATAGGGAAGGGTGGGGCAGCTGTGGTGAATGAGCAATCACTCAGTTAACCCTGAACTGGGAAGGTGGCTACTTCCAGCCTTCTACTCAGGTACCGGCCCTCACATAGCCTGCCCCGAGTGAACCTGTAAGGATCCCTGGCTGTAGCCATCCTGCAACTCCCCCTGGTGGTTCTTTCCAGCTTGTTCTGCCCTGAAACCAGCAACCAGCATCCAGCATTGTATGTGTTAATGCACCAAACACACGTGACTGACATAATAAAGGGCTCTGCCCCTCTCTGACCCATTGCTGGTTCATACAGCTCAGGCTCACCAAGAGTGAAGACCTCTGCTATCCCTGCTACTTTGATTCCTGATCCTGACCCCCATCTCTGGTTCCTGCTCTGCAATCATCATCCACATCATCTTCAGCTATCTACCTGGTCAGTCTGCGTGTCCATCCACTACCCTGATACTCTGCTTATCTGTGCAGACCACTGCACGCAGGACTCATACTCCCCTCTCCCCCGGTGCCACCCTGGTACCATCCGGAGTCCCTGACAGAACCCGTCACACATCCCCCTCCCCAGCGCAACACCAGGGTGAGAAGCGACCACAGCGGAGAGCCCATGGGCCCGAGACAGCGCATCGGCGTTGCCGTGGAGAAGGCCCGCCCTGTGCTGCACCGCAAACTTGAAGGGCTGCAAGGAGAGGAACCACCGAAGGATCCGGGAATTGCGGTCCCGGTTACTGTGCATCCACCTCAGAGGGGCATGGTCGGTGACCAGGGTAAACTGCCTGCCCAGTAAATAGTACCGTAGCATCTCTGTGGCCCATTTAATCGCTAGACACTCCTTCTCGATCACGGCATAGCGTTGTTCCCGGGGCAGCAGTTTCCTGCTCAGGTAAAATACCGGATGCTCCTCACCATCCACATACTGCGAGAGCACAGCCCCCAAACCAACCTCTGAGGCATCCGTCTGCAGGAAGAACTCAGTCCCGAAGTCCGGTGCCACGAGGATGGGCCGGTCACATAACGCAGAGCGCAGATCGCCAAAGGCCTCCTCAGCCTTACCGTCCCATCTCACCATATCGGGGCCTTTGCCTTTAATAAGGTCGGTTAGCGGCGCCGCCCTAGTCGCAAAATGGGGTATGAATCGGCGGTAGTAGCCGACAATCCCTAGGAAGGCCCTCACCTGTTTTTTTCTAAGAGGTTGAGGCCAATTCCGTATTGCCTCCACCTTATGGACTTGGGGTTTCACCGATCCCCTCCCAACCACATAGCCCAAGTACTTAGCCTCCGCCAGCCCAATAAAACACTTGGGGGGTTGGCTGTTAGACCGGACCTTCTGAACGTGTCGAGCACAGCCTCAACCTTCGGCAGATGGGACTCCCAATCCGTGCTATGGATGACGACGTCATCCAGGTATGCCGCAGCGTACTGGACGTGAGGCCTGAGCAGCTTGTCCATGAGCCGCTGGAAGGTGGCTGGGGCTCCATGAAGGCCAAAGGGCATAATTCTGTAATGAAATAACCCGTCTGGGGTGGCAAAGGCGGTTTTCTCCCTGGCCCTTCCGGTTAGGGGTATCTGCCAATACCCTTTCGTCAGATCAAGAGTCGAGAGGTATCTGGCCTTTGCCAATCTCTCCACCAGCTCATCCACACGGGGCATGGGATAGGCATCGAACTTGCTGATTTCATTCAACTTCCTGAAGTCGTTACAAAATCTGTTAGAGCCATCTGGCTTTGGCACCAAAACGATGGGGCTGGACCAATTACTGTGGGATGGCTCAATGACCCCAAGCTCTAGCATTTTCTTGACTTCTAGTCTGACTGCCTCTCTTTTGGCTTCTGGTATCCGGTAGGGTTTCAGTCTGATCGCTACACCGGGTTCGGTCACAATGTCGTGGAACACGTCATGTGTTCTACCCGGTACCGGTGAGAACACATCCCTATTCCTCTCGACCATTCGGTTGACTTCCTCTACCTGGCAAGGAGTCAGCTCAGGGGAAATAGCCACCCCCGGCTCTGGGGCCTGAGGACCGGACTGGGCATGGCCGGTCTGGGACACGCAGGCCTCTCTGTCTTGCCATGGCTTCAGGAGATTGACATGGTAGATCTGCTCCTTCTTCCGGCGGTCAGGCTGCCTAATCCTGTAGTTAACAGGGCCTGTCTGTTCCAGGACCTCATATGGTCCTTGCCAATGAGCCAGAAGTTTGCTTTCTGCAGTCGGGACCAGTATCATCACCCTGTCCCCTTGCGAGAACCGTCTTGCGGTGGCCTTCTGGTTATAGATATGGGATTGGGTCTCCTGTGCCCTTTCCATATGCTGGCGTACCAGGGGGATAACCCGAGCCATCCGCTCGCGTATGTCTACAACATATTGTATCGGGTTGGTTCCGGTCACTCCCTGCCCCTCCCAGGTTTCCCTGAGTATATCCAGCAGACCACGTGGGTGCCTGCCATATAGGAGTTCGAACGGAGAGAAGCGGGTCGAGCTCTGGGGAATCTCACGTATAGCAAACAACAAGTACGGCAATAACATGTCCCAGTCCTTTCCTTCCCTGTTAACAACCTTCCTCAGCATCCCCTTTAGGGTGCGGTTGAACCGCTCGACAAGCCCATCCGTCTGCGGGTGATACACGGAGGTCTTTAGCGCCTGTATCTTTAACAAGTGACACAGCTCTTTCATCAGACGTGAAACAAAAGGAGTACCCTGATCGGTCAGGATCTCTTTCGGGATGCCCACTCGTGCGAATACCTGAACCAACTCTCGGGCAATGTTCCTTGCATTTGCTTTGCGCAAGGGAACGGCTTCAGGATACCGAGTGGCATAATCCAGGATCACCAATATGTACTGGTGCCCACGTGCGGATTTTTCTAATGGACCCACAATGTCCATTGCGATCCTTTCAAAGGGGACATCAATGACCGGGAGGGGTATGAGAGGGGCTCTCAAGTGTGGCTTAGGAGATGCCAACTGACATTCGGGGCATGAGGCACAGTACCGTTTCACCGCCTCATAAACCCCCGGCCAGAAGAACCTGCGCAGGACCCGCTCCTGGGTCTTCTCAACCCCTAAGTGCCCTCCTAGCACATGGGAATGAGCGAAGTCGAGTACCTTTCTGGTCTGAGAGGACGGAACCACCAACTGTTCAATTTCCTGACCTCCCTCCATGATGACCCGGTACAACAGATCACTCTTCAAAATAAAGTACGGATAACTCTTTATTGCCCCTTCCACCGGCACCCCGTTCACCTCAATCACCCTGCTTCTCGCAGTCTGTAACAAAGGATCACTAGCTTGGTCGTTCCCAAAAACAGTGTTCCCGGAAACCCCTCCCCCTGAGTCATTCCCATCAGAGGTAGAGCCCCCAGAGTTAGGAGCCTCATTCACCTCCTCACTCGTATGTGTTACAGGGACCCCCAATTCTGTCTCTGTCACCTGGGTGGCCACCCCCTTTTGAGATCTTTTGGCCGGGGTGTTCACCAGAGCCTCAGCCCGAGCTCTGGTAAAGCCGTGTTTGGCTTCTCGCCTCTCTCTGCGTGTTTTCCGGGGTTTAGGAGGTTTCTGACAAAAAGACGTATCGTGGAATGGGAACACCTCGGTGATGTCGTTAGTACCCTCATCAAGGTCGGCAGTGGCCGTACCAACAGATAACCCCTGCAATATGGTCTGAAAGTCCGGGAAATCCCTCCCTAAGACAAGGGAATAGGGTAAGTTGGGTACCACCACAGCTGGGACAGACAGTACCCTTGCCCCCACAGAGACAGCGACTAACGCCGTGGGATAACGAACGGTACTACCATGTACGCACAACACTCCCACAGTCTTATCTTTCTGTAAATTGGCCCGGCCCACCAGTTTGCCTGACACCAATGTTATGGCACTACCGGAGTCCGCAAGTGCCACTGCCTGTAGTCCGTTCAGCAGGACGGGCACTCGAAAAGTCTGAGTCCCTTCCACCAGGCCAGTCATACATATCAGTCCGCAGAAATTCCGGGGGTCCTCACCCAGCCCACACTGCATGGGCTCGGACGTGTTAGGACACCTGGCTCGAATATGTCCCAGTTCGCCACACTCAAAGCACTGTATCGAGTTCCTTTGGGGCTCATTCCCTCTTCGAAAAGTGTTGCTGTGGTCTGAGTAACGCACTGGTCCCCCAGGTGCTGGCAGGATTGCCGACCCGTTCGACCTAGTTGTGGAGCCGAAGACTTTTTGAGGCTGCTCCTTTCTATGGGTGGGGATGCTCCCCACAACGACCTTTGGCGACCTCCTGGGCGAATCCTCGAAGTCTTTTGCAGCCAGGTAGCGCTCTACTTGGGCCACCATGTCATCATAGGTACCCGGGTTCCCTTGTCCCACCCATTCACGGAGGCTGCGTGGAGTCCGCGTAGGAACTTATCCAACACCAGGGTTTCCACTATCTGCGTGGGGCTTTGGTGCTCAGGCTGGAGCCACTTCCGAGCCAAATGCATTAGGTCGAACATCTGCGTCCGGGGTGGTGTCTTCTCCTCATACGTCCAGTTAGAGAAGCGTCGCACTCTCACAGCTTTTGTCACTCCGAACCGGGCCAGGATTTCAGCCTTTAAGAGTTTATAGTCCGTAGCCTGGACTTCCTCCAGGTCATAGTAGGCCTTTTGGGCCTCTCCAATCAGGAAGGGTGCGATAATCCCCGCCCACTTGTCTGTAGGCCAGGCCTCTCGAGTAGCAGTGCGCTCAAAGGCACGGAGGTATGCTTCCACGTCATCCTCAGGCAACATCTTCTGAAGGTAGCAACTAGCTCGAATCCTGGTCTCCTGGCTAGGGGGTGCTTGCGTCGCCAAACCTCGTACCATTGCTTGAAGCAGTTCATGGTCAGCTTTCTGGGCCTCCATCACGGCCCCAATCTGTGCCTGTATTAGGCGGTTGCTCTCCTGCTGCGTTGCCGTGGCACATACCAGTGCTTTTAATAAGTCCTCCATTGTAACTGTGGGTTCTGTACCCTTGTTGCTACTGCCAGCGCACAGCAGGTACAAAATCCCACCGCTGCCACCACTTGTGGAGAAGCAGGTACTGCGGGCACAGCAATGTGGGTTTTCTAAGCGTTTTTATTTGCAGCAGCAAAGGGGTTTTCCACCAACAGAGAAAATAAACAACAAAAAAAAGAAATCCTATTCCCTATTGGGAGGCTAACTGACAACAGACAAACCTGTCTACTCCTGGGCCCACTAAACGGGTTCCCCCATTAAAACAAAACACACTTTCCAATATAACAGATTCCTTACTTTTTCACCACAGTCTCCAACTCCTTCCTCCTTCTGTCTCCAAACCCCTCAATGAACTGGAAGGAACTGAGACTTCTTATAGGGAAGGGTGGGGCAGCTGTGGTGAATGAGCAATCACTCAGTTAACCCTGAACTGGGAAGGTGGCTACTTCCAGCCTTCTACTCAGGTACCGGCCCTCACATAGCCTGCCCCGAGTGAACCCGTCACAATGCGTACATGAATATTACGTTTTTATATTATATATATTATATATATATATATATTTTTTATTTTTTGCGACTACAACAGACTAGTAATCCTTCCCATTTCAATGGGAGATATCGGACAATGCCGGGACGATCTGATACAATTTACATGAAAAAGATGCATTGTATAGTATAATCGCCATGTGCAGGGGAAACATGAAAAAGATGCATTGTGTAGTATAACCACCGTGTGCAGGGGAAACCTGAATGAGATGCATTGTATAGCATAACCACCATGTACAGGGGAAACATGAACAAGATGCATTGTATAGTACAACCGCCGTGCCTGGCAGGGAAACATGAAAAGCTGCATTGCATAGTTATACCGCCATGCTGGGCAAGGAAACCTGAAAAATATGCATTGTATAGTATAACTGCAGTGTGCAGGGGAAACGTGAAAAGATACATTGCATAGGAAAGCCGCCATGCGCAAAGCGCGTAAGATTAAATGGAAAAATATTCAAGTTTTTATTCTTTTTTTATTCACCTGTTTATTTTTTTAATCCGCAGCACAAAGCCTTTTTATTTATTGAATTTTTCGAATTTACGATTTTTTTAGGCAAAATTTTTAGGTTCCGATATTTTTTCTTTTTAGGGGTGAGTCTTTTTTTTCTCACGTTTTTTTTTCCTTTTTTTCTCTTAGCAAGCCGGCTGCATTCAGAATTGCTGTCCCTGGTGCTGAAGCCAATTCAGCACCAGGGATGGGGAGGGGGTAATTCCCCCCCCCGCAGCCTGGCGAGTTTATTTTTTTGGGGGGCTGTCCTTGGTGCTGAAACTCAAGTTTCAGCACCAGAGACAGCTTTTCTTCTCCGCCGCAGCGGGAGCTTTCATTTTTTTTTTCATTGGCTGGCATTTTCATTGGCCGATCTGGGTCGTCCACCGACGCTTCCAGTGGACGACCCTGATCGGCAGATGGCATTGTCCGTAGTCGGGTGACCAAGTCGGTCACCCGACTACTGTGCCACTGGACGGTCAGCCTAGGGTTTTCTAATTTCCTCACAATAAATTGAGATTTATAGACAGATATTTTGTTGTCCATAGTCAGTTTTCTGGGTCAAACCTCACAATCTCTCAATGATCAGTCTGGAGCCCCGCCCCCCCCCCCCGCACAGTTTTACTAAATCTAGATCTTGATCATCTGGTTAGACTAGGCTTAACTACCTGATTTCTTTTTTTACTTTTGAGAGTTTAAAGCTCCCGCACAGATCTGCTCTTTCTGTTCTGTTTTTGCAGCTCAGCCGTTGGAATGTGTCTCTTGTATTGAATACGCACATATGTGCACTGGGTCATTCATAACATGCCGGGCTGCAGAATACTGTGTCTCATCATACTGGATTGCAATCGATGGTAGGCTATGTTTGTTGCTTAGGATCCTCATCCTCATGTCTCTTCACATGTCACTAGCCTCGTATGTCGCTCCTCATGTCACTCCACATGTCACTAGTCTCGTATGTCGCTCCTCATGTCACTCCACATGTCACTAGCCTCGTACGTCGCTCCTCATGTCACTCCACATGTCACTAGTCTCGTATGTTGCTCCTCATGTCACTCCACATGTCACTAGCCTCGTACGTCGCTCCTCAAGTCTCTTCACGTCACTAGCCTCGTACATCGCTCCTCATGTCTCTTCACGTCACTAGCCTCGTATGTCGCTCCTCATGTCTCTTCACATGTCACTAGCCTCGTATGTCGCTCCTCATGTCACTCCACATGTCACTAGTCTCGTATGTCGCTCCTCATGTCACTCCACATGTCACTAGCCTCGTATGTCGCTCCTCATGTTACTCCACATGTCACTAGCCTCGTATGTCGCTCCTCATGTCTCTTCACATGTCACTAGCCTCGTATGTCGCTCCTCATGTCTCTTCACATGTCACTAGCCTCGTATGTCGCTCCTCATGTCTCTTCACATGTCACTAGCCTCGTATGTCGCTCCTCATGTCACTCCACATGTCACTAGTCTCGTATGTCGCTCCTCATGTCACTCCACATGTCACTAGTCTCGTATGTCGCTCCTCAAGTCACTCCACATGTAACTAGCCTCGTTTGTCGCTCCTCATGTCTCTTCACGTCACTAGCCTCGTATGTCGCTCCTCATGTCACTCCACATGTAACTAGCCTCGTTTGTCGCTCCTCATGTCTCTTCACATGTCACTAGCCTCGTATGTCGCTCCTCATGTCACTCCACATGTCACTAGTCTCGTATGTCGCTCCTCATGTCTCTTCTCATGTCACTAGCCTCGTATGTCGCTCCTCATGTCTCTTCACATGTCACTAGTCTCGTATGTCGCTCCTCATGTCTCTTCACATGTCACTAGTCTCGTATGTAGCTCCTCATGTCACTCCACATGTCACTAGCCTCGTATGTCACTCCTCATGTTACTCCACATGTCACTAGCCTCGTATGTCGCTCCTCATGTCACTCCACATGTCACTAGCCTCGTATGTCACTCC